>CAAKHC010015396.1:0-29172 GCA_901007825.1 Macroramphosus scolopax
TCTCTTGCATTCTTGTGGCCGGGAAGAGGCTTGTTCTCAAGAGTTTAACCTCTCTCTCTGTGTGTGTGTGTGTGTGTGTGTCGTCGGGTCAGTAATAGACAAACAGCTGTGTCTAAACTCTGCTGGAAGCTTTGATCTGGAATCAGAAGGACGTCCACTAGCTGTGATCCAGGGACCAGAATAACCAGTGAGGTTTGTGTTTCCGACTGCTGGTTGATGCCAGTCAGTCTGTCCTGATGTCACCTGGCCTGGCTGACCTCAGCTGGACCTCAGCTGGACCTCAGCTGGACCTCAGCTGGACCTCAGCTGGACCTGACTATGGTGGTCCCATTCAGCAGTATTCAAGTGGTGGTTTCATACACTCCTTTGTTACTACTCAGATGCATTTAAGGAAGCCAGAGTACCAGTGATCAGGGAGGGGAGCGGCGGGGTCGAGGTCCGGCCCCACTCCCTTTACTGCACAAAGTTTTTTACGTTTTCAGACAAAGGTTGTGGAAAGTCGGTGTTTTTGTCCGTACAAGTCCCGAGAAGCTCTGAGAACACCTGATCAACCAGGCTGAGACAGGCTGATCAGAAACAGAAAGGTACCTGAGCATGATAAGAACCATAGAGGTGTGTGTGTGTGTGTGTGTGTGTGAGAGAGAGTGATCCCTACCCCCTGTCCCTCCTCCCTGACCCTAATGCTCTGCAGCAGGTTGTTGATGATCTGGGCAGCATGTTCACAGCGGTCAGGAGGACCACTGATGTGAGCAATCTTCTCTGGATCTGTCCCGTCATCTGAGGGAAAGATTTAAATCTACATTAAGCAATATTTATGATATTAACCTGTCTACTAAATGAACACTGCGCACTGAGCCCTCTGGTCACAAATGTGAGAAGACTGCGAATTATGAAGTCGTCAGTGGGTTTTACCTTGTTTGAACTGTATCCTGACTCCCGCATCATTCTGGATTTTCTTGATCATCTCTCCGCTGCGCCCAATAACCACACCGACCGAGTGTCGAGGAACTGCGATCTAATTGGAAAAAATTAATGATTCTCAGTTCATTTGTTACTTAAAAGAATTTATTTTCTTTATAATTTTGTATCAAAATCATTCCTTGGCACCTGATAGTAATGTGTAACTACCACCAGAAGGTGGCAGTAATGCACCTAAAATCTGTTTGTCAACTGCCATTACACAACATAAAATTTAACATTTTACTACAGACATGGTTCAGAAATAAGAGGAGAGAACCAAAAATGTTGAATACCAAGGTAATGCATTCCCAGCTACGCAAATTGGATGAAATTATGTATAAACTTCGGGTCCCCTAAGTGTACGTGGTCACCTCTCCTGCCAATCCCCCACCTTGTTCGGACGTTTTGGAAGTGTATACATATTGTTGATGAATGAGTGTCACCTATAAATCCCTTAAAGGTCTGTCTATCTGGTCAGCAAACATCGGCAGCACCATGAGAGAGGAGAATAGCAAGAATATATTGCTGAGACTCAAACAAAGTTAAATTTCGCCTGAAATTTCTTTCTGAAAAGTGCCAATTTAGATTCAGAATGTTTGGGAGATATTTGATCGGCTCAGGGAAAAAAAACTTGTTCAATTAATCAAGTTTCATAGAGTTGCTGGATAAGTCGTGTGAATATTCCCCAACCACCACACACATACACACAAACTTACATCCATGCCTCCTCCCATGCGAGATCCATGGTCATGTCTTTCATTAAATCCACCATGATCTCTCTCCCTTAAAATCTCCTGCACCATTTCCTCAGCTTGCTGAAAAGGAAAGCAGTGATTACAAACAGTGGAAACAGACCACACATATGTTTTAACTGTACGACTTGGTTTTATTATCATACCTTGACTTTGTATGGATCTCCGATAATACGCAATGGCTTGTCAACGTTTAGTCCCTGAGAAGCATCTTGGATCAGGATCATCTTCACCCCTGCCCGCTCCTGGAATATCACAAAATAGAGTAGAATTAGTCATGTACATTTGCACTGCCAATACTAAAGGAAAGTGCTTTTCAGGATAAACTTTCCCACCCATTTCTAGATACAATCTATCAAGCTAATTATAATTGCTAAAACATCTATACAATAGATAGGCAACATACCTGTAGCTGTTTGATGGTTTCTCCTCCCTTGCCAATGACAAGGCCCGCCTTGCCAGCTGGGATCATCATCTCATGAACTGTGCCATTCTGCCCGTTGGTGGACTCATGATAAGAGGATGGGGGTGTACCCCTCCCTTGTGACACTATCTCATCCAAAAGGCTTTTGGCACTCCTAGTCGGGGAAAGGGAAACGCTGACCAGTTGCTCTACACCCATTTCATGAAATCATGTCAACTTACAGCTGATTCAATGGACACAAACCTCATATTACATCATGAAGTACTTGAATAAGCATAAGCATTTATGTGTTTGATTATGCACCAAAAACATTTAACAACCATTTTTTTTAGCCCTGAATGAAGTCTCAAACTTACTGTATGGAGTCCTGTGAACCTGTAAGAGAAACGCTCCTTTCTGGCAGACCTCCACTGTCTGGACACAGACAGACAACATAAGTGGCTCAACAGCAAGAACAAAATACATAAACTATAATATTAGCATTAATAGTGACAACAGTATTGCACATTTACACACTCACCGGCTACTTTATTAGGTACACCTTGCTAGTACTGGGTTTGATGAAGCAGTTCGAAGCAGGATGGATCCATACTTTCATGATGTTTATTTTTAATTCTGCCCCACTATGTTGCAGCAGAAACCAGACATCTTATTCAAGATCCTGTTGACAACATCCATGTGCCTAAATCGACTGCATTTCTATCACATGAATGGTTGATTAGACATTTGCTTTAAGGACCAATTGATCAGATGTACCTAATAAAGGGTCAGCTGAGTGGGTCAACTGAGTTAGGTCAACTCTACACAAGAAGACGGTACCTGCAGCTATCTGAACTTTGCAACCGGACTCCTGTTGAATCTTATTGATCTGTTCACCTCCACGGCCAATAACTGCAGTCACACGGAGAACAAAGGTATGTGTTTTGTTAGATCACACTCAATATAATGGCATCTATTTGTGTCTTATATTTCAAAAAGGGTTCATAAATATTTCATAAAAGAAGGTTTTTGGCGGTACTCACTGAGTCCCACCATACTGTCTGGAACACTGTACTCCTCTGTGGAGGAAGCAGGTCTGGTCAGGATGAAAAAAAGAGGTAACATGTCACATTATACTATTTTGTAAATTTTCTTACTGCATTTTTTGCTACAGTCAGTGTAACCTTGTGATACAAAGGGCTAATATATACAGCATTTGTAGGCAATACACAATCAACTGAAAACACTAACCTTTGTTGTGCAAGAGCAGCTAGCTGATTGTCAATAGCTTAGGGGACAACCAGCGAAGAAAGGACAATGAGAAAACAGAGCAAGGGAAAGGATCAGTATTACTGGGAGAGGAGCAAACTCCTGAAATAGAAATACAACTGAGTGGTTGACTATGGTTTATAAACACTCTGAAGGACGTAATCAGACCATGAAATAATGAGATGAAAACTCACTTAACGCTTTCGCTGAGTCCAAATCAGTCTGTGCAGCCAGCTTCTTGCTCTCCGGTTGATCTGTCAGGCGAGTGAATCACAAGTGTGACAGAAGTGAGCACTACACAAATAATATCTGTGACATTCAAAGCTAAAGTAAAGGATGTAATAAAGAAGCATTTAAACATTGAAGGAATGACTACCTGCATCCTCCAACTGTCGTTTCTGAGCAGTGAACGGAAAAGCATCTGTTGCATTGCTGTTGTTCATGGGAGGACCAGCATCCCCACCGATCTTGGCTGCAATCTGAAACAAAAGCAGAGAAGTCACCACGACCTTCTCTGCCCTTGAAATGTACATACAATGTACACGCACATACAAGCTGATATGACTGAGCCACATCTTGATTGCCTGGGAGCAATATGGATATCATGACACAAGACTGGATACAGGAGGTTTTGAATATAATAATACCTTGATGCAATCACGCCATACATGATTATATTCAATAAGGCTGCATCACCGTTTAATGTTTCTAGCGTTACATTCCTTTATCATATCTGCATATCTTCTCTAAGCAGTAAGTTGATAGACGTGAATTTATATAGTCATTCCATTGTTTCCATTGACATTGCCAATGAACTAACCTAATACTAACTTAAATATGTTCTGAATTTCTTATGCGTCAACTTTACACATTCAATCGTTGGAAAAAGTATGCAGTGATATTATTAGCATTAGCCAACTCAAGCTTAATGTATGTTTTGACACAGCATGACTTACTTAGCCTGGTAATTGTTACAGCCCGTTACCCCCGAATTATGAGTAAGTTCGAAATGATAAGCCCCTTGTTATGGGTCAGATTCTGTCAACTATGCTACTATCTGTGGAGCTAACTAGTTAGCGAGCACTCGCGACAAACATGCCCCTGTCACCTGCCGGGCCCGCTGCACCGCGTCCGCAAACGCATCATTCCTGTCGCCTCCGGCTCCGTTCCCAAGAGCTGCTAGTCCACCGACAGAGGCCCCGGGACCAGGAGGTGGCTCAGCGTTGTACTCTGACATGTTTGCGAGGAGACAGGCGAGGGAAATGGAGAAGAAACTGGACTAAGAGCTGCGCAGGAGTGAGAAGGAAAGTCAAGAGAAAAACTGACGGAGGAACGACGGCGGTCGGGAAGGTTCAACCAGTTACAATTGAGCTACTCTTGCTGTCGGGTCTTACCAAGGATTTTATATATATATATAGATATTTCTATATCTATCTATCTATATCTATATCTATATCTATATCTATATCTATCTATATCTATATCTATATCTATATCTATATCTATATCTATATCTATCTATATCTATCTATATATCTATATATATACACGTGTGTTGAATCCTATAGATATATAGATATAGATATATAGATATATATATAGATATATATCTATATCTAGAAAGAAAGATCTCCGTAGCTCTGCTATATAAATATATATAAATATATACAACATATACAAAAATCTCTAATACTGCATTGTGCTCTGTTTTTTATTTTTGCCTTTTGTGTTGTACTGTAACGGCAGAAAGATTAGTGATTACCATTTATAAACTTATGACTTCTTATTTTTATCAATTTATTAAAAAAAATCACAATTTACAGAGATATAGTCTACTTCACTGACATCACATTCTAATCATTTTATTTTTTCAGTCATTGTAAAGTCATAAAATAGAGAGCCTGCACAGTTACTACCACCAATGATGTAATGTACAGAGATTATAACATTCATGATATCACTATAAATCACAATATACAGTATATCCTTTTTAAAACACCACACAACTATGACCAAGAGCTACAACAAGTGTATATATACAGTATATTCATATAAGCAGAACCCTTTGTGTTTTTCCTGTTGGCATTTTTGCATTGTGTTTGATTTCCATCACATTCACCCGTCAATATCGTCTTTTCGTTTCCATCCAGTAGTTGCGGTCTTAAAAAGAGTGTCTACGTTCGTTTCCCATGATGTCTGTGGAGACCCTGGAATGGGCAACAGAGTCTAACCTCATTCTGTGTGTGTCTGGATAGAACCCTTTAATTGATTGATGATTGTCATCTATTAGAGGGCTCCAATCGATCTTCTCCATATTACTAGCTGGGGAATTCATAAGGCCAATCCCAGATGTGGAGCCAGAGTTCCATTCTCTCCTGCTCAACCATTCAGACACCTTGGCACGTGCTGTTTGGCTCCAAAATGTGCTCCCAACATCTGAAGGATCATGTCCCTTGACTGAAAACAGAAGTTGAATGGTGTTATTCATTACGGCAATGGACGCAACTGAAATTCTGAATGAACTCCAACGTTTCCATTAGGAGTAATATTAAACTCACGGCTTGGAATGAAGGCTCCGTCCATGCTAGCCTTCCTCCTGACAGATGGTAGTGCTGGTTCCTCAGGTTGTTGTGCTATAGCTTTCAACATACGGTCAACAAGCTCCTGCTCCCTCCTGTTCCAATCCTCTTTTCTCAGCATAGCGTGCCATGGTAGCAACAGTTTCTCTTTTGTACCCAGCCTGTCTCCAGTGGCAGGGTAGTGGCCCTTGTTTCGTGTTACCATGTCAATAATTTCCTGGAACAGCATTATGACTGGAACAGCATCGACAAAGCAATTGCAGTTGAGGACATGGTATCTGTTCTCACACTTTTCGACAAGCCACTGCATGGCCTGGCCTTCTCTAGCAATGTAGTCCTCGACGGACCTGTCGATGAGCCAGTCTCCCCAAGTGAACAGCACCATGCAGTGTCTCCAGACTCTCTCACTGAATGGCTTCAAGAGCTCTACAAACGCCTTGCGGTCTTCCTCGGTGAACGCTTTGGAAACGGGAATAACCAAGAGAAAAGCATGAGGGCCTGGAGCACACATGGAGACAGTACGCAGAACTTCCCCTTTGAGCCAGGCGGATGTCCCTGTGTTTGCTGACCAGCCTGGTGCCTCGACTATTGTGATATCTACTCCACCAACATTTTGATGTTGGTGCTGTATCGACATCTTGCTTCCTCTACGATCTTCAAATTCCTGCACAGCAGCAACAAAACAAGAATGTATACATCATTTATAACAGGCATTACCGGTCAAAGCTTGTCCTGCTATTTCAGTTTTGGCTATATATTAGTTTACCTTCTTCATCCAAGAAGTGCCAAATGCTTCTTCAAAAAGCATTCTGTTTCCTGCCATGCTCTTCCCCGAATCTTTTTTACCAACAAGAATAAGCCTCATGTCAGTGGGTGACTGCGTCTCTCCTGGAAAGATATAAAAGTTCTTACTAAACCACTGAATTTGGAGACATGTTTTAATCATAATATCTAAATGAATAATACACAATGTGTTCTTGATTACCTCTGAACAACTCTTTTAATACTCTTGATTGAGTTTGGGCCATCTGCCTGATCCTTTGAGCCATCCTGTCTCCAGCCTGTTTCTTTTCTTCCATGTGTTCTGCACTGCCCAGATCAACTTCATAGTGAGGATCTCTCTTTCCGGCCCACATCTCTTCAATCTTCTCCAGGAGCTCAGTTACCTGCGTCTCGTCACTTTGATTCATGTTGTTCAGGACATGATATCTGTTTCCACACTTCTCAACTAGCCACTGCAGCCCTTTCTCACTCTCTATACGCTCCTCCACAGTCTTCTCTCCCAGCCAATCACCTCTACTGAACAAGACGACTGTGTGTTCCCAGACGTTATCCGAGAACAGAGTCATGTGTTCCTGGACTGCTCTCTGGTACATTGCATTGAATGCAGATGCCAGGTCAACTACGAGAAGCACCACATGGGGTCCTGGAGGGCACAGATACATGCTGCTCTCTATTTCAAGCTTATCCATCTCACAGGTTTCCTGAAGAGTGTGGTTGTACAACCAGCCAGGTGAATCGATCACTGTCAGCTGTCTGCCTGCTACCATACTGTGGCTCATTTCACAGTACTCAGTTGTTCTGCTATGAGAAACAGAAAATTGCAACTTTCCCAGAATGGTGTTTCCTGACGAGCTCTTGGCAGACCATTGAGCACCAAGCATCACCATTCTTAAATGTGTTGGGGGGGTCTTTCCACCTATAAGGGGTACCAATAGATAATTAGTTTTGTAGTAGTATTCATCATAATGCTATTAAAAAAATGCTGTTCAAATGTCAGGTTGCATACAACTACTAAGGCTAAAATTACCCTCAGTTTTCATTACAGCAGGCGTAAGAGAAAAAATAGTTGCATAGTATATTCTAAGGGAAACCCTTTGATTGCTATGTCTTCGCTCTTAACTAAGTATTCCCTCAATGAAAAGGAGGAGGAGATACCAAGACTTATCTAAGTACAGGGCAAATCCACCCCCTCAGAGTATAAATATGACCAGTCTGTCTTAAAGATCTCTACAAATTGGGACAACCTTAACCAGTTTGTCCCAATTTGAAACGTAAGTTTTAGATTTAAGGTAGTTTATGCAACCAGCCAGGGATCAAGCAATGTGATCAAATGCATGTTTTTCTCGTTTGATAATTCACGACTTACCTTCAATCAGTGCTTTAAGTTTCCCTCTTTGTGTCTTCACTTCATCACACCTTGTTGAAGCTCTTTTAACAATGGCTTGCATTTTCTCGCTCAGAGCTTCTCCAGCAGCTCTATCAACAGAAAAGTAACTACCACTGTTTTCTTCAACCATTGCGTCTATTTTCTCAAAAAGCTTTATGACTTGAGCACTCTTCTGCGTCTTGTTGACGTTGAGAACATGTTTCCTGTTTCCACATTGATTGATAATCCACTGAAGTGCTGGCCAAATACTGATTTCTTCTTCTAAACTTTTATTTCCACGTTTGGCTTTTACAGTAAACAGTACAATGGTGCGGTCTAACACTCCTTTAGGGAAAAGTTTCAGGTGCTCCTCTAGTGATGATTTGAAGACCTGATGAAATCCTACACCAGCAGGAATGACTAGAAGAAAGGCGTTGGGTCCCGGGTGACACAGATGGACACTGTTCTCGATTTCGATCTTATCCAGCTCTGGGGTATTTTCTCGTGGATAGTGCAACCACCAGCCCGGGGTGTCAACCACAGTGACTTGTCTGCCATGGACCTCCTTCTGCCTCGCAACACTCCGAGTGGTTCTTCTGCTGGTGTCAAAAGCACTCTCACCCAGTATGATGTTACCAGATGCACTCTTCTTACTGGCATTGCCGTGTATTTCTCTTCCACCTATCAACACAATCCTCAGCTCTGGAGAGTGTTGACTTTTCCCTGAAAGAGATTTTTAACATATGTCCAATATATAAGCCTTTTATAAGGCACCTTCTCAATTTGGTTCAAAAACCACAGTTCATGCATGTATTTAAAGAATAGTTTAATGGTTTACCTAATTTAAAAGCCTAATCAGAGAAGTAGGCTGCATGTTAATTTTCTACGAGAAATTACATCTGCTTCATTATAAACATATAAATAAGGAAAAGAATTACTTTCGTCTACTCATTTAAAGGTCCTGCTAGAAGCAATCGCACAATATGTTTCTGTTCTTCATCAATGAGGAGGAGATAGCTTACCAGAGTTAAGAACAGCACACTCATTTGGCAACGTCTTCCCTGACATGGTGGCTATTCTGCATCCAATGAGTAACTATTGGTGAAAAGAAATAACCCAGCTTAACATGGCAAATCAACTGAGGCAACACTATTAAAAAGCAGTCTGTACTTCGAGAACTTATTTTCAGATTGAAACTAGAATGATAACAAACAGGAAGTGCAAGTTTACATTCCCCCATCCCTCAACATACCAATGTGGAACAGCCTAAACAAGGTTAGAGAACAGAATGTTAGATTGCATAATCTAGGTTACAGGGAGTGTTTTAAAGCGGGGATAAAACCTGCTCTGCTATGATATTTGATACCCCTGATTCAAGTCATTGGAAATACCGTAGTTGTACTCCACTTCATGTGGTCGCATGGCTCAATAGTCTAGTAATCGGAAGGTTATTTGTTCCATCCCCAGCTCCCCCGTTGACCATGTTGAATTATCCTTAAGTAAGACACTGAACTCCTAATTGCTCCTGATAAGCTGTTTGGCACCTTTTTTTTTGCACGTATGTTAGAAAGATCATACTGGTGATACACTGGTGGAAAGGACTGGAGATGAACCCAGCATGTGAAAACCCACTGCTCAGTGGAAGATGAGTTAAATACATGGATAAAATCCATTGCAGTCTTTACAATGACAATTAAGACTTTCCACTTCTAGCTGTGGTGTCTTTCAGATGTAGTGATGAGTTGTTAGCAGTTCACCAAGGAGATATTTTGTCAACTTTCCCTGCTCATTACTCATCTCAACACCCCTCCCATTTATGACTGCTGTAGTGGCCCAACCCCAGGGTAATGAACCAATATCGAAACTGCATAATTTAGTTAAAACCAGCTCCACTTCAGGCAGCTGCTTACAATTGAATTTGGAAAAAGAAATATATAATGCGTCCCTTCCCTAGCTTATATCTATTTTATTACATCACTGATGTTCTCTCTAACTCTCTTTTACAAAGATGCAGCAAGTAGAGGTAGCTGTCACTTTCTCCTATTTTATTAAAAGTTCCACTGCGCCATCTTTGTTTTGGGCAGGCAACGTCTAGCGATGACGAAGGGGAGTACTTTCCTGTGATTGGTGGAATCTGTTCACGCAAAACGTCACGTTTATTTGGCGCTCTTCGTTCATTACGACGACTCTGGCTGGCGCGTTTTTGAAACAATCGTGAAGAGGACTTTACTTTCAGCTCTAACTTGCAACATTTTGTAAAACATCAGCTTTACGTCTTCCACTTTGTGTTCGCGTATCTGTGGCTGACATGTGGGCAAATGTTGGGCCCTTTTGAGAAGCGGGCTTGCTTTGAGAGTAGCAGCTAGCGAGTTTGGCTAGCTTGTTGTTTTACAGTGGACTTTACATGTCTGGTGGCAACAAACAGATGAGCGTTGCACTCAATAAACTGTGTGTCTGTTGTCGACACGGTTAAGTGAATATGGAAAGAAGGCAAGAAGGTAGTGTCTGAAGTTACATTATCGGTGAGTGTTTTTGCTGACCTTTGTTTTGTCTTTGTCTCCTTATCATTAGGCACAACAACTAGACGTGATAACGTTAACTGATCATTTTCATACTTGCTGGTGGAATATGAAATTAACTACACATGGTTTATTATAATAGTATACTTGCTTGTAAGTTATTGCCAATTGTGCATATACATTTCTAGTATAACGCTGTACTATGACGACTCGCAGTAGTAGTTCACTACTGTGTAATATTAACAGTGTCAACAGTGTCTAAGACAGTGGCAGTGGATTTGGTTCAACTGAAACGTTATTGAAACCAATGTCTCCAACTAACTTTATCAGATTCATCCTAAAGTGATTCATCAAATTACCAAGATTACAAGATACCTTTTACTGCACTATTTTCAATTGCTACTGTTATTTAATAATTTCAAATTTGGAAATTCAAACCAGGAAAGATTGAGAGCAAATTATGTTTTTGATAAAGCTCCCTGGCTGTAACAGGGGACAGTAATGACAACGTTGCATATCATCACATTATATGACCAAGGCTACTATAACATCAGGGAAGCCACTAAACACTTCATATTCAGCTGACCTACACCTGTTGAACTTTTCATCTATAACAATGTTGCTCTTGTACTTATGTTTACATTTATGCTTTAGGTCTCTTCAAAATATGGCAGGTGTTGTGGCTATGGCATCTGTCATTGAGGACTTTGAAGCCCAGGTATTTGTATAAGACTGATTTGTACAGTAGCTGTTACATTTGAACATGTTCATCTTCAATCTTAAATGTTCTCATGTTTGATTGATGTCCTGACTCCCTTTACAGCCTTGCAAAAAACCTCGCAAAGATGGTGACAGTCCTGTTGTCAAGACAATCACAAGCTATTTCTCTCCTGTGCCCAAGCCTTTGGAGAAACCCTTCTCTCCTCCTCGCCCCAATAGCATCATGGACTACTTTAGCCGGAGGACCCTGTCCAGTAAAGAAGAGTCTAAGGGGAACTGTCAGAGGTCCCAGTCTGCAGAAAAACACACCAGCTTAGAGGCAGCAGTGAAACCAGCCAGCCATCACCAGCCATCAGGGGAGAAGAAACGGGGAAGAAAGGCCACCAAAGCTGCAAGAAAACTTGTGGAGGTTGAGGCTATTTGCTCCGCTGAGGAGGACAGCTGCGTGATTGTAGAGGATTCACATGAAAACACAGACTCTGTTACAGAATCAACCAGCATCTGTGGTGTTTTTGGCAGTGATACAGCAGCTCTGCTGGCCCAGCTTAGTGCTGAAACTTGTATCACGACTGGAATATCAGAAAAGAATGACACTAACACTGTCAGTGTTGAGCTGACCAAAAACGATGAACATCATGAAAGTGCTTCCAAATGTGGGAACCATGTCAAACATGGACCAGAACTATTAAAAAATAGTGCCTCATCTCCAGTTGTTCCCTCAAAGCTCAAAGCACAACAGGTCAGACCTTCTGCAAGGACTTCTAGGAAGTGTCCACAACAAGAGGCAAAGCTTTCAGAACCAGAGGAGGAAGAGGCAGAGAATTCCATGTGTGATGTTAGCATGGAAGTCAATGTGGATGAGGCCTCTCAGTTGAACAGCAGCACAGTCATGATCTCCTTTGAGGACTTTGTGCGCAGTCAGAGCCAGGACGAGGAGGAAGATGATATAGAAGACAAGCAGTGCAATGACAACGAAAGCAAGATGACAAAAGAGGCAGAGGACATTGACCACTTCGACACTCCTAAAGCTGAAGTGTCTTCTGTGGAGATATCTCTTCAAGTCTCACCTCGAACTGTCACTATTCAGGCTGAAGTGCATGCAGTCTCACCCAAACAGGAAGCAGTGAAACCTGTCGGAAGGTTAGCCTCGATATTCAACAGGGGGAAGGGGACGATTCGCCCTGCAGAGGTAACATCGTCTCTTCACCCAGAGTCTGGACTTCCATCTATGCCTTTGAATGTGAAGCGGAAATCCAATGTTGTTCTTCAAGAGGAGGATCTGGAGCTAGCTGTACTTGAGAGTGAATCCACACCCAGGTGCAGTGAGTCAGAGAGGAAGCAGTTCATGGCTGCCTTCAAACAACCCAGCCTTGATGGGTCAAAAGTCAAACCTTGTAAGGGCAAGCAGAGGGAACTGGGAGAGAGGACTTTGGATGCTGCAGATCAAGTTGCAGTAGACGACACTGAAATTCAGGAAACCAAAGCAGCTCTAAAGAAACCAGCAAGAAAAGGCAGAAAGAAGGCTGAAGCAGAACAGGAGGTAGTCCCCACATCACCTGTTGATGTGACTCCGGTTTCACCTGTGGAAGAAACTGTTGCCACAAATTGTGAAGTTGATGATAAAAAAGAGGAGTTTGTCATCACATCAAGTCCCTCCATCCCAGCTGTGAGGAGATCCAGTAGAGGGGCTGTGGTCAGACAAGCTCCTAAAGCATCCCCACCAACTCACATAAAGAACACCAGGAAACAAGACAGGTTAAAAGATGCTGCTGCTTCACCTCCGGACAACCTTATAAAGAAATCCACCCCAGTGAAACGCAAATCCAAACACGGAGTCTATGTCGCAGAGATGATTTGCCCTCCTGGCACAAAAGAAAGTCCATTCAGGTGACACATGCATATTGAGATCATATATTGCTACAATTTGTATAAAATGCAATGTATATACTTTTTGAGTTCAGTGTCTGTTTAATGTTACAACTGTTTTTTTGTTATGATTCTGTTTTCCTCATTAAGGATTAAATTTACCAAAGTCCATCAAAATGTGTCAATGGCTGGAAGTGGAAGTGGCATAAACTCTCATTTGACATCTAAAGTAAGTATGAGATTTTCAAATAAACTGCAGAAGTTCAAACTGTAATCAGTTGGTGTCATGAACTTGTCAAGGAAAATCAACAACATATTAATTAAAAGGCAGATAAAATAGTCCCCTGATCTTTTTGCAGACATCAAATGACTCTAAAAAAAGGAAGAAGGCAAAGAAGTTGGTGGAGAAAGCCATAGCGATTCAACAGAGTAAGAAAGCTGCTGTTGAGGTGAAGAGCCGACCAAGGCGTTCATCACGAACTGAGGCCTCCATCAAAAAGACTTACTGTGAAAACGAGGTACAGCTTTTGTCCAAAATCCTTAAATGCCTAGCAGCTGCCATGGTGTACAACATGTGATTCACTCCTATTTGGAAGTAGTAGAGGAATGTTGGTGTTGTTATTAGCTAGTCAACATTTATGAATTGTTGTCAATATTTATATAAGTAATATTTTCACTGGGGAATTGGCCATGGTATTGTAATTGATAGAATTTGATCAGTTCCTCCCTCTAATGAACTGGACTTGGTTTGTTTTGTTAGGATTCTGTCATTTGCCTGGAGGAGGACCACACTGACAATCCTCAGACCAAACCACAAAAGGGTAAAACCCAGAAACTACGCAGTCTAAATGATGTGCTGGGCAAAGCTACATCTCTTTGCAAGGAGACCAAGAACCCCCTAGGTATTGTTACCCACTTTTAATTCCATTTGCTGTTTAGCATTTTGGTGTAAGCTCTGTCGGTCTCATCCTGTGGTGCTGTATTTTCTTTCTGAAAGGCTTGCTGGGCCAAGAGAAGAATGCTCAGAGGGTGTCAGCAGTGGTGTCCATCTTTGATGAGAGCAGCCATGAGGCCTCTGAAAACTCCCAGGATGATGAGCAGTTCAGGGCACGCAGAGATTTTTTGAAGAGTGGCCTGCCTGAGTCCTTTAGAAAGCAGATAGCCAAGGCTGCTGCCAACAGGGAAGCATACACCCTCTCCTGCTGCTCCTTCCAACCAGTTATACATGTGACACAACAACCAAAAGGTAGTCATGTCATCCTCATTTGATAGGGTTAAAATAAATTTAACTTTTTAATTATGAAGGACTGGTCAGTACGGATTACTTTGGATGTGCAACGGTCAAGTAACGTTTGTGTTGTGCATTGATAGGTTGCCCTCTTTGGAGTCTACCATGGCCAGAGTCTTCCTTATTGTGTCATTTCAAAGAGCTTTGGAACCAAGTGTCCAATCCACCACTCTGTGTTAGTGGCTCCTTCGGTGCAAAGAGAGAACCAGCCCCTAGAGTCGTTTGTGAAAGGGTATGTTGAAAGGCCAACAATGATTGAAATTTTTTGGGACTAGGAAAAACTGTTGACTTACCAGGGATTTAATTATGCTAATCAGAACACATTGTCTAAATGTTTACTGCTGCTCTGCCTGTATGATTCTTAACCAAATTCCACTTAAAACTGTTCAGACCTAATTTGCATTGAATTTTACAAATTAATTGTATTTTATGCATTTTGAATTTGGTAGTATACCTTTAGATATTGCCCTTGATAAATGGTGTTATTTTAAAGAGACATAAAGCTCCAGAGGAGTTTAACTACACCCAAAGTTTGATAATAGAATTTTTCCTGCAGGGTTCTGGCTGGAGGCCTGAGATCTCTGCAAATGTACGTCAGCTTCTACTGGAGGAGATCAGCACCTCTAACCCTCCGTTCCCTAGTCAATCGTTCATCACCCGATTCTTGGCAAGACGTACTGATCACCAGCAACATTGCTCAGCTTCAGGTCTGACAGCAGCTATTATACTATATACTTATACATGTTTAATATACTTTTATATTATTATTATACATTAGGGCAGTATTTTAATGAACAAGCCAACGTGAACATAATATTTTCTCCATAAAATTCAAATTAGACTAAACAACAATTGTATTTTACTGACTTGATTCAGAGGCTGTAACCAGATCCACAAGCACCCTACCATCAGTTGAACCTGTAGGAGGGAAGAGAAAGCGGACGGATGATCAAGGGGTGAAAGTGGCAAAGAAGCAGCGGGCGACCCATTCAGAAGAGAAAACCTCTATGCCGGAGACAGAGCCAACAAAAAGGGGCGGCCGCACAAGACGAGCCCAGAAAGCCAGGCTGGAGGAGGAAGAGGCAAAAGAGATGCCTTCGTCCAGAACTGCTCCAATCCTGCCTGAGGACGACTCTGTAGTTGTGCTAGATGACTTGCTTCTACGAGAGGACACTGGGAAAAAAGGTGAGATAAAGAAAACAATTTATATCGAGACAATTTTTTTCAAATGATGTTTGAGACCAACTTATGTTTCGTTCGATGATCGCTGAAACCCCCCACTGTTGTTATTCATGTTTTATAATAACTGCCAGGTATTTTCCTTTGTTACAAACATGTCTGTGTAACTTGGCTCTGCTTTTAGATTGTGATCAAACTTCATTAGGTAAAAATTAACTGCTCAGTTTTTAAGGTACAAAAATGAGGAAAACTGATTTTCTTGACGCGCTTTCATGCGAGATCCTCAAAGGCATCAAGATCATTTGTGTGTGAACACATTCAACTAGTTGGTGTCTAAACTTTCTAGTGTATTGTGTTGTATTATTTTAAGGCTAACTTTACCACCTGAAACTCATCCTGCAGTTTGTTCCACAGATGCAGTGAAGGAGGACGTGTTGTGGACAGACAAATATCAACCCCAGCACTCCAGTGACATCATAGGCAACACAGCTGCTGTGAGGAGGCTGCACAGGTGAGGATGGGCTGAAACTGATTTCACTTCTTCCGTGTGTATTTGCTTATGTTTGCTTACTCTTAAATGCTCCAGACCCAAATTCAGTAAATATGGACTGGGAGACCACCATTAACATTATATAGGAAGTACGGGATGATTGTTTCAAGTATTACTTTTTTTTGTCCAGTTGGCTGAAGGAATGGAAACTCCGTGCAGACAGGGAAGAGAGAAATAAGCAGAAAGTTAAGAAACAAGAGCAAAGCAGCAATGGTGAGAGAAAAAATACTTAATTTTTCTTCTTCATTGGACAGAATTTGATTTTCTTTTGCTAGCTTGGTGTATGTTTTGTGTGACTGTACGATCCTTGTGCCCAGACTCTGACTGGGACTGTGGAGAAGAGGACTCACAGTGCGAAGATGACTCTCTGTGTAATACAATCCTCATCACCGGACCCACTGGCGTTGGCAAGACTGCCACAGTCTATGCTTGTGCTCAGGAGCTGGGCTTCAAGGTATTAAAGCATCGCACTGCCTTACAAAGCAATTAATTGGTCAAGAGGATAGCTACTTAACTGTGTGTGTGTATGTACCTGGATAATTCATTTCCTTTTGGTCTTCCAAGGTGTTTGAGGTGAATGCTTCATCTCAGCGGAGTGGTCGTCTAATTCTGTCCCAGCTAAAGGAAGCCACTCAGTCACACCAGGTGGACAGTCAGGGGGTCAACGCCCACAAACCCACCTACTTCAACAGCTACGGAACAAGCAGCAGTGCTGGTACTGTCAAGCACAGAGCCTCTCCCAGTATGTGCAGACAGGTTTTATCTGATCATGAAAAAACTGTAAAAGTTATGGGGATTTGCTTCACAAATACCTGCATATAAGAGTATCTGTGGGTAACTTAAGATGGCTTTGAAAGAAAAAAAACATACTGTTGTTAATGTTTACTTTGGTTTTCATTCATATTTTTCATGTGGAAAAGACATGAAAGGTTTTGTTGAAAATGTGTATGAGCCCTGACCGAGCAGTTTGACGCTGTTTTTAAGTTGTCTGTGAGAAAATCAGGTGTATGCAGATTATGCAGTTTGATTTTGGGGGAATATTGCAAGAACTTGGAAACTGATTCTTTTGTTTATCTTCCAGGGAAGGTTAATTCTCCTCGTAGGGTGGTGTCTTCTCCCAGGAAACCTCCGCAGTCACCAAGAGCTGCTAAAAGAGGAGGCCTTGCTCCCACCTCTTTAGCTAACTTCTTCAAAACTGGCAAAACCATGAACAAAGATCCAATAAACACTAAGGAGGAGGAACAAAAGGGTAAATACATTTCCACTGTGTCAAATAGAATCTATGATGTAATCTTGTAGTCAGGACCTTTGAATATCATCTCTTTTTTCACTTTTCTTCAACTCCTATTAGTTGCTTCCAAGAAAATAAAAGCAAATGAGGGTGTCAGTAAACATAAAGAACCCGAGGTCAAATCACCAACAGCTGCCACCCCTAAGGAGACCAGTGAAGAGCAGAGCAAGAAGACGGCCACCTCGCTCATCCTGTTTGAAGAAGTGGATGTTATTTTTGACGATGACTCCGGGTTTCTGGCTGCCATAAAGACATTCATGACAACTACCAAGAGACCAGTCATCCTCACCACCAGCGGTTAGTAGAAAGAGGACGGTCAAAGCTTTGAATTATGCACTCTGTCTGGTCTTTGAAGTGAAATTCACACCTGTATGTTTTGTAGATCCTGCTTTCAGCAATATGTTTGATGGCAACTTTGAAGAGATCCACTTCAAAACACCCTCAGTGGTGAGTGTCAGGTTCTAAACCTTGTGCCTAATGTTCACTGTTTTCATTTTTTGATTTGTTGGTTTGATTAATGTTTGATTTTGTGATGCTGATGAAGTGAGAAAGGTCAGATATCGAAAGTTGGGTGTAATGATTTCAATGAGATATTCAGTTGTCCATCTCTCCCTGGTACAGTTGGATGTGAGCAGCTACCTGCGCCTGTTGTGTCTTGCTGAGAACATGAGGACAGATCGGTCGGATGTCAGCTCTCTGCTCAGACTTAATGACTGTGACATCAGGCGTAGCATCCTGCAGCTGCAGTACTGGACTCGCAGTGCAGGGGGGCGCCACATACCCAGGCCATTGCCACTCACTGAAAAAAGTGGTAAGGATATTAGCAGTAGAAATCCATTGAAATGTTGTTGATAATCTGATTTTGCTCTACAAATATTTGCTTCTTCACGTATAGATTGCAAATGTTTTTTTTATATATTTGTAGTATTATTACAGTTTTTCCCCCTCATTTGCATTAATAGCTGAACAAAGGCCTCATGAGGAAGCAGCAGACATGTCCGTGGGTACAGTGACCATCCCGTCGACTCTGCCTCCCTGTGACACCGCCTGCACTGAGGGTATCCTGGGCCTGCTGAATATTGAACCTGAGCGAGACATGTGGGAGCTGCTCAGGGTAAACTGCTCATATACTACATTCACTTGTTAGAGTACAGGCAGATAACACTCCCACATAATGACCTGACAATTTCTTTAATGTAATAAGTCTATGTGTTTGTTGCTGAGTCCTTGCTTTGACATAATGACTGATTGAGTATGTATTGCATCAACAGAATCAGGTGAAGGAGCTGGCATGCTGGCAACTGCTGATGGAGAGCAATCGGCGAGGAGTTAACCTGCTCTACTCCAACATGGAAACCCTCTTACCTTTACCCTTAACAAAGTTGGCCTCTACCCACAAACGGGAGAAATGTGTTTCTGTATCACAAGACAATCCTTCCGTTAATGCATCCTCGAGCCTGCTGCCTGATCAGCTGCCTGCCCACGCAAGGTTATTGCACTCGTTAGAGTCAGGTGATTGCTCGGATGATGGCAGTCCAGTAAAAGTGTCCCATAGAATGAGGAAGAACAAGAAGAGGCACTGTCTCCCCGACCAGGATGGACTTCACTCTGACTCTGACTCAGGGGACAGTTTTCTATCCCTCTGCAGGTCGCAGAGATCTCCTCAGGCAAAGGAGGAAAATAAAGAACGGTTAGTTTCAGAAAGGATGAAAAGGAAGCCACTGACTCATGAGGAGCGGCTAAAAAGTCTCCCAGTCTCCCAGTGTCTAGACTCAATAGGTGACTTTTTAGACAGCATGTCCTACATGGACTCCTCCTTGCTTGTTTGTCACGGGGGAGATATTCACAGAAGAAACTCACCAGTCCATGCAGCGGTAAAAGATGGGATGACAGATGAGTCGCGAGTTGAGATTGACAGATTGAGCTGGGGGAGGAGAGAGGGTGAGTTGGAGATTCAGGCTGCTGTGGAGGCTTTAAGCTTCCATAAGTGTCAGCTTGCAGTGGCGGAGGCTTGGGACAAAGCCCAACAGCTAAAAGGGGAACTGGGAAAGGAGGCTGCAGCAGAACTCACCCTCCCTGTGGCCTCTCATCATGAAGGTTCCAGCTTCACTCAGGACAGCCCCTGTCAACCACAGTGAGTCAATTATTTCTTAACAAACCTTTTGGCCTGATTTCTGCTTTTCGCACAACTTTCTTCACATTAACACATTAAGCATGTTGCTGAGCTCAGCACTAGAGAGTTTAATTGAAAAATTCAGTTCAAAGAAAGGTCATGTTTATTGATGTGTTCCAGGTTGGTGCAGCGGAGGAGAAACGTTATGGAGAGTCTGATGTTCAGAGGAGTATTTGGGACTCTGGGCAATAGACCAGCAGCTGCTCTGGATTATTTGCCAGTCCTTCGCACCATCTGCAGGTCAGAGCAGCTTAAGGAGCAGGGAAAGGTTAAACGAAGGTAAGCAAGAAGAATCCATTGATTAGTCATATGACAGGACTCCAGGCTACATTTCTTCCCTGAGTCCAGAATGGTCCCAAAATCAAAATGTTGTTTCTGTACTTTATGTCTCAAGTTGTTCATTGTTGATGTTATTATAAAAAACACCATTAAAATGTTAGTTAAATAAACAATTAGAATTAAGATATAATAAGACTTTGTTAAACGTCAAAAATGCGTTGTGCAATAAGAAATCCTTTTGTTTAATGCTTGTGGTGCCCGCAGATAAAACAACCTTTACAACTTTCCATGTACAAGCCTTGTGAGCCTTAAAGTAAGGATGAGAAAAAAGACACAATGAAATGGTTTCAGTTTCCGCTTTAGCTAATGCACTCACAAAGCCAGGCTAACGTTAGCGCATGTAAAGTTAGCTGGACTGTAGCAAACAGCTGGTAACTGTTTCAATACAATGACTAATTCAAATTATTCACATTTTCATAAGTGACCTCAGCCTCGGGGTTTGTCAGTATATTCAGGTTAGATGAAGCCGATGCATTGAGCTCTTGGTGCAAGCTCTGTGTTTTAATTAACCAGTACAACATTTGCTCTGTCCTGCCAGCAAGCGCCACGTCTATGGACAGGTGCTGAGCAAAGTTTTGTATCAGAACATTTCAGGTCTCTATAGTATAAGTATCTATGGTAGCATAATGAGAAGAATGTGGTTGAGTACACCTTTAAAGTTCTGAGCGTTTATTTTCTTCCTTCAGGTTCCTTCACTACCTGGATTCAATCCATCTGGGTCTGGACAAGGGCACTCTTCAGCACCTCGCTGAGGACTTCCCCTAAACCACACAGAAGACCAGACGAGACCCACAGTGGATTTATTAACACAAATCTGGTCTTTCAGTGATACTTGTGAGGTCCATAAGTGAGGCGTAAAAATCAGCAATAAGAAACATGTTTACAGTATGTGTTGTGACTTCAGTGATTTGAATATGGCAACAACAACTCACCTTGACACTAGATGTGATGGTTAACTGGTCAGAGGCGTGTTTACTTAAGACTATCAAGTCGAGTTTTATGTATTTTCACCAAGATCCGAACAACGTAATCACTGAAAACATGGTATCCTGACTCGAAGGGCACACAACTAAATAACCTCACATCACACGTCGGCTTGTTGCCTAACTCAGCACATCTTTTGGTGATTTCACAGAATGCACTAAAAATGATCATCCGTGTGTGTTTTTGTACAGTAGTGTTTAATACTTTGTAGCATCATTTATGAGTGCACTTTGCATTTTGGTTTTATCAAGTAGACATTGCTTTTGAAGAAACAAGTGTGGGTGAAGAATTTGTAAGTCCAATATGATTGCTTAAAATAGAACTTGCTTCTGTATTTGTAAATGCTGTGTATAAATTCTACAAAGGACTGTTAATGCTTTCAGGACATTGGTGCTTATTCAGTTCATTAAAGGCAGCTTTCTTGTCCGCCATAATGTCACCTTCAGATTCATCACAAGTATTTTTACCTTTTTTTATTCATCGTTAAATATATACACGTGCACATTGGGTATTTGTTGATATGAAATAAAGGCTTAAAATAATTATAAAAAATAGTGTTTTCACTAGTTATGAGTGTCTAACACTACAGATGAATTGTTTCCATAAAGAATTTGTCACTTTTTCAGGGATAATTTTTGAAAACCAGACACCTTCCTCATCTTGAGAAGGACAATCACTGTATGATTACTGTGTGAATACATGGCCTCGGAAGACAAAGAGGCAAGGCATCAACGTGTTGATTGAAGAGCTACATGACGGGTTCATCAACTTGGTTGCTCCTCTGGCAGTTCCTGCAATTATTATGAATACACTAGTGTTAATCATGTCCTTATCTCTATAAAACAAACTTTCCTTATCTCGAGAAAATTCTGGTAAAACACTTGTTATTTTAAAATAAATCAAGCTAACGAGGAAAACTTAAATGATCTCGAGCAAATCGAATTTATGAATGACTGAGCTTCCGTGTATAACGAAAGACCGGTTTTAGGCAAGATGGCACTTTACCTCCAAGGATTCTCTTCAGCATTTATCACTGGAAGAAAGCAGGTTTATTGCGAGAGGAGACAACACCCACTGAGGAGACTCCGCCGGAGGCGCGGCCCCGTCCGACAGCATTTACGCACCGCAACTTCCAGTTTTCAGAGACATTGTGTCCGTTGCATTTCGCCACGAGTGACGGGATGCTGGGTGTCGATCGTGGGACTTGAGGAGACTGGGAAGACGACGGCGACATGGCAAACATTGAGCGCAATAAGAAGACGTTGCTGGAGCTGATGAAGCGGCCAGACAACAGTCGGTGCGCTGACTGCCGCGCGCCTGGTGAGCACACGTCCCCGTGCATCTCTCACTGTGTGCGCGTGCCCAATCCTCTGCTGGAAAGTACATTATCTTAAGTACAGTTTAAAGTAATTGTATTTCCATTCAATGCTACGTACACGACTATACCAGTGGTTGGAAACGTATGCAGATCCTTTACGTCAGTAAGAGTATAAAACCATGTGAAAAGTCACTATTTCCTGGAGCTGTTAACTCACCCTCCTCGACTCCACACTGCTTTTTGGAAGACGTCGGTACCCAAACAAGTTTTGGTCTAATCTATAATAATGTGTTTTATTTAAAAGGCGAGCTGAATTATCCATTGTGTCAAATCATCAAATAAATATAACGTAACTAAAGCTGTCACTTATATGTGAATGAGTAGAAAGTACATGTATCTCCGAAATCTAGCGCAAGTACAAATTAATAAGAGTTAAATACTCAAAGTAAAAGTACCTCAAAATGTATCTTAACTTCAGTAATTGTATATGTACTTATAATAGTAGAAATATTGTACTGTCTATTCCATTTATTTGACAGCGCCTTTAAAGATGAAGATTTTACACAATAAATAATAGAATGAGCTTTTAAAATACACAATGTCATTTCGATGAAACCGGCGGTTTCCAACCCTTTTAGCTTCTGACATCTTACAAAAAGCAGCATGTACATTTCAGATGTCTATGAGTTGTTAACGGACTCACCAGTTAGTGATTTTCTCTTTGGTTGAGGAAGTACCATCCACTGCAGAATGAATGCCTGTTGCTGATGTATTGTATGAACGTATAGGACCTTTATTGATACTATTTCATCAATGCAAAAGCATCAAGTTGTAGTTGGTTGAATGAACTTTACATACAGTTTTTGAGTTGAGGCATCTAAATGGTCACTTGATAAACTTGAATCTCGAAACAAACATTCCGGATGATATTTAAAACATGACGACATTTGCTTTTATTATAAGGGGGTGAAAAGACAAAAAGGTTGGGCTGATTTGAAATGTTAATCTGAAATCTAACCAGGAACAAAAGCTGTAAAATACATAGTTGAGGATGAAGCTGCAGGCAGGTTGAAAATTAACGCTTAAATGCTCTTAGTTACTTTCCACTACTGTAAGGCTAAGATGAGTTTGAATCCCTCCTCTGCTGCACGCCTCAGATCCGGACTGGGTCTCCTACAAGCTGGGTGTGTTTGTGTGTCTAAACTGCTCCGGCATCCATCGCAGCCTTTCCAGCTGTGTCAAATCCATAAGGCTGGATTTCTGGGAAGATGAGCTCGTGGAGGTGTGGACCGACTTATCATCTCACCACATCTGTTATTTCCATGATAATACTGTATGAGTCCAGCAATTCAGAATCTTTGTTTCTTTTTGGCACGTGGACAGTCCATGAAATCCAAAGGCAATGCCAGTGCCCGAGCTCTGTATGAGAAACGTGTTCCAGTTTACTATTACCGGCCCCAGCAAAATGACTTTGCGTAAGTAATATTTCCATGATGCTGACATTACTATCTTTGTGACTACAGTATGAAGGAACATTTGCTTTTAGAGGGACGATTGTTGTTAGAATCAAAGAGAAAGCCAAAGTGGAAGTAAAACTCGGCACATTTATGCTGCTATCAAAGGTTGATAAATGGTACATTTGTTGACTGATAAGTACATTTTTTTTGTCTAAGAATATTTCCTCTTTACATCAGTGTCTTAAAAGAGCAGTGGATTCGGGCCAAATATGAAAGGACAGAATTCACAGGAGAGACCAAGTATCCACCACTCTCTTATACTACAGGTGAGGTTTTCTATTTAATTTCTAATCCAGAACACCCACCTGTCAGTCTGATGGTGTCAAATCATCATCTAGAATTGGGCAAGAAAAACATGTTCTTTGCACAATGGAATAATATCTTAATTTTGAGTAAGCCGCTTCTCTTGAATTCCAGGTTTCTATGAAGGGATGTTGTGCAAGAAAAGTAAAAATAACGCACAGTATCTGAGGAGGAAGTTTGTACTGTCAGAGCAAGAATTCGCCCTGACTTACTACAAGGAAAATGTGAGTTTCCGTCTGGTTTGACCCACTTGAGCTGAACTGAAATATAAGGTGCAATATATATGAAATGAAATGAATGAAACCAACTGACTAATAATGATAAAAACATCAATTAATAAATATGAATAAAAACAAGGAGTATTCAGGAGTATATCTATTACTACTGTTTTTAACCATTTACTTTTTCTTTGCTACTTGTTTGTCATTGTGTGCTCTTGTATGCTTTTAATAAACCATCAACCTGCAGATTAAGGACTGCAGACGTAAATTAGCCTGTATGGTAAAATCTGCTGCATTTACATGATGGACTTTATGTTCATTGATGTGCATTGTCCGTTCTGAAGTAAAATTAACATTAACTACTGTGACCACATCTTGCATGGTGACGGAAGACTGTACAAAGACATACAGATGAGTAAACAACTGTCAGAGTACTCTAAACTGCCTCCGTGCTAGTTCCGGGTAGGAGGTGTCTCCAGGGACACATATTCTGCTGATGACACACACAATCAGTCACGAGGTGAAAACACTGCCAACTGTCGAGGCTGTCACGGTTACAAGAGCGTTAGCAATGTAGCATGGTTCCAATCCATTAAAAGAACCTATTGGTTAAATGGCCGAGCTGGAGTTTTGAAAGAGATGAAATATCTCAGTTGTCTTCTTTTTTTTTTGAGGCCCGTAAACAGCTCATTACAGTTATTGAATGAGTGTGAAATAAAGGCATGAATCAGCATGTTTTGATTTATGAAAGGTACTTTAGCTTTGTTTGTTGGAGAAAATCTGTTTTCATCACCTCGTAACACACATACAGCAACACACACATTAAACACAGCAGATGTACATTATGATCAGCTACTTCTAGAACATGGGTTTCCTCCAGTATACTAACACTTTCATTTATGTTAAATAATCTGGCTATTTGCTTGCTACAGAAACAGAAGAAAAAACAACAGTATTATTTAGAAATGTATTTCTTTTGTTCTTACACTGATGCGCTCATCTATGTCGTTCTGATAGGAATCCAAAGGCCCTAAAGCCGTCATTTCTATCAAGGACCTGAATGCCACCTTTCAACCAGAGAAGATTGGTCACCCTCATGGCCTGCAGATCACCTACCAACAGGATGATCACACCAGAAACCTCTATGTTTATCACGAGAGTCCTGAGGTGGGAGGTCTTGTTGTAATAGTCATATCCATAGCTTTGGAGCTCTGGAGAAGCTCAGGGTTTCTTCTTCTACTCTAGGAAATAGTCACATGGTACAACGTCATCCGTGCTGCTCGCTATGCATACCTGAAGACTGCGTATCCCACTGGAAGTGATGGAGAAGTAAGCATTGAACAAATATTTAAAAGCCTCTCAAAACCCAATAAATGGGGAAAAGGGGATCAGTTTCTTCAGAGCTGATGTGGTTAGTTACTTTCACTTTAAGCAGTCTCAACTCTTCGATACCAGCAGCATTAATCATTTGGTTTTAAAGCTTAACAAGTGAACCTTTACATCTCCTTGTCAGCTGATACCAAAGATAACAAGAAACTACCTTAAAGAGGGATACATGGAAAAGACTGGGCCATTGGTAAGTTCTTCAATAATTATGTACATCAGATACAGGAAAGATGTGAAAAAATAAGCATTATACTTTGTTTTTTTGTGTTTACACTGAACATGTTTTAACAGCAAACGGAGCCATTCAAAAAGAGGTGGTTTATTTTGGATTCTCAAAACAGGAAGTTATTTTACTTCAAAGGCCAGCTGGTGAGCGAAACGTCCTCCTCTCACTCTAATCCAGTGTGGTGCATCGATGCGCTCTCTGAGATTTGAATTTCAATGTGTGTTTTTATTATTCTGAATGTAGGATGCAAAGGAGTTAGGGGTCATCTTCATCGGCAGTCTGAACAATGGCTACTCTGTCAAGGATTGTGTCCCAAAGCATGTTCGGGGAAACAAGTGGAAGTTTGGTGTCACGGTGGAGACGCCAGAGCGTCAGTTTGTCTTCGTGTGTGAGCAGGAGCAGGAGCAAAGAGGCTGGCTGGACGCTCTCAGGCAGGTGGGGTCCAGGCCCATGGCACCGCAAGATTATACCAGTAAGCACAATGGAAATTTAATAACAAAATGTAATAAGCAAATCAAATAACTTTACGCACACTTACACACTGTCCCTATTGTTAATGTAGAAAATCCCTCATGAAGTGAAGTGTAAAGGGCCTCTTGAGTTCCACAGGCCATTTCTTCATTTTTCCACTTCCTCTGAAATCAGTCGCTTCAATCATTGGACAAGTGACTTATCATAGGCGTTCATGCACATACACATACATACAAGTTGCTCTCATTTCCTTTTAATTCACGGGAAATGGAACAGTTTTATTTTTGGTGCTGCACTTAACCGCGGCATTACTCTTCTGTATGACCCTGCTTGTATTTCTCTTTCCAGTTGAAGCCAAAATCAACAGTAAAAGATAAACTACAGAGGTGTGAGAAGAGGATGATGCTGAGAAGACGACAGCATCCGCAAACACAAGTGACTGACTGAGAGTGTGGATTTAGATATTCCATCACTTTAACTGACGCTGGTTCTGATGCTCAGTCTCCTCAGAACATACCCCACGTTTGAAAAAACGTTTTTTCCGACTATTTCACTTCAAAATGACGGCTGTGAAAAAGTATATCACTGCATATCACTATGCTATTTCTACATAGTGAACTTCCTCTCAATGATTTAAGAGTAATACAGCCCTTAACTTTGAAATAACCAGAATGAGAGTGTGGTTATATTATGACATTTTCTAATGGATTTTATCTAGTGTGTTTTTATTCTTAATTTGTAATTTCAAGGTAATTTCTTGTTTTTTTTTGTTTTAAATTTTGTATTACTTAATTTTTCTTCATCTTTATTCACATTTGTTATATTGTTAAATTTTAAGTTAATTCTTAACTCGTTATGTTCTGCACGTGGAGTTGCACTTCCTGTATTACTTTGCTTTATAAAAAAAAACTTTCATTTATTGTTTAAGATTTGTTTTGATGGATATTCATAATTAACATATGTTACCAGCTCAGTTACTCACACAAAGATTAACACTGGTACCAAGTAATTTCATCGTAGTTTTAAAACTTTCTGTAGCTGTACTTTTTCCTTTGTTAGGTACTGTCAGTTTTCCTTTTCACAGTGACGGAAAAATTACTTTTAAAACCTTTTGGTTTTGACACAAACAGTATAAACATTAAACACAACATATTTACCAATATTCATAAAAATTCAACAAAGACAGGAAACAAAGTGAATTGATCAATTAAACTCAAATGACCTTAAATAACATTAAATTCAGTCGAACGTATGAGCTATGGGGCTTCACTTGCAATGACAAAGTATAACATGAAATGTGAAATGTCAATGACATGTCTGCAGTTCCCCGTTGAACCTTGAGAGGGCAGTAAAAGGCGTTTCAAATTTCCAGTTGAAGTTTGTCTCGTATGGCTTGTTGTAGTTGCCGGGTAGTGGAGGTCAGGCATGCTCATGAAACAACTGCGATATCCTGAACAACCGCCAAAAAGAGTGAAAATTACACGAAAATATAGAGCTACGCACCACCCACGCAGTTTTAAAATGCATTTCCATTGAGCTGAGAAATCGCACGTTTAGAGGAAACGCGTTAAAAATACAAAAAAGGCACCGAAAACTGTCTGTCCGTTTTGTCCTACAAAGGCGCCGAGAGTTTGACAGCAGCAGGGCCTGACATTAGATAAACTACCGGAGGAGGACGGCATCCAGAGGACTACATGAATCACTAAAGACGGTTCCTTCTGCAGAAGGTAGCAAGCCCAAACATGAGGAAAGACGTGAGGATTCTACTTGTAGGGGAACGTAAGTATCAAGTGTCTTTAATGCCAAGGCGGCTTTTTATCCCTAAAACGTTAGCAAGGGAGCTAATGGCTAACTACTGCTAGCAGATGCACTTTGTGAATTTGCCAACAAACCTAGACTTTGGAATTGCTTTGAAAACAAACGGGCTGACTAACTTGTTCCACAGATCATTATCATACACCGTGTCTGTGAAGTCGGTAATCATCATGAACATACTGTGCTTCGGCTTCTCTTTAGTGTTGATAATGAAATATCTAGTGATTGTTGCTACTCATCTGTAAATGTAACAAGCAGACATAATCCGCGGATCTCCTGCCACAAAATGCGCTTTGTAAACGTATACAGGCGGATGACATGTTAAAGGAAAAACCTGGGGATTTGAGCTGAGAAGCAGGATGACAATGACCCCATCCATTGGGCACAAGTGGTCACTAAATGGTACTGTGAAAAGCATGTGAATCATACGTTATGGTCGTGACAGTAACCTGATATCAACCCAATTGAATATATAACTGAACGTGATAGAGACCGATCGCCCATCAACGCCATCAAAAACAATATCTTTGGGAGTTATGGTGTTTCATCCATCTCACAGAGTCTCACAGACTTGTAAAATATATCCCAAGACCAGTGGAGCTGTTTTGGCAGCTTAAGGTGGCCGAAAACCTAATAAGACACTTTTTGGAATTTCCAACCATCCTACGAGTACAAAGGGCTCACATGTTTTTGTCAAACTTAAAAAGCATTATCATATAAAATAAGGATGCACTGATTTCCATGTTCAAAATAGCAATATGGCTGATTGAATTTGTACTTGTTTACTTTATTATTTGTTCCCTACTGCATACTCAAAAGAATCTTTTTGTGAAACATACCTTAAGCAAAAATTAATATAACTCAGAAAAGTACACTATTAGAAACGTTGTGTTT
>CAAKHC010015396.1:29192-39384 GCA_901007825.1 Macroramphosus scolopax
ACGTTGTGTTTCAATTTCCCAGATAAACATTAGCCACTGCAAGCAGTGAATGTCATCTTGTTTGCCAAGAGGTCGATTGCAACAAGGAAAATATCAGTCGATATCGATGTTCAGCCAATAAATCGGGGCGTTCCTAATGGAAAATCACAATTTCTCACTCATTATAGTTTCACTAATCTCAAGGTGACATTTCCAAGTTTTTATCTGATCAACAGTCCACACCCCCAAAATATCCACTTAACTATCGTATCAGGGAAACAAAAGCAGTTTACTCTATATTAAGAGGCTGGAAATAGAAAATGTTTTTACTTTGACTATATTGATTGTCAAAGTTGTAGAACTTGGCACAGAGGTGCAGAATCGTGGGTAAGTTGTGTTCACTTTATGAGTTATCAGCACTATTTCTATTTCAGTTGTGGCCCTGCAGGATGGCCTACATTGCCACATTAGACTCCTGAGGTGCAGCCAAAACGCTACGTGCCTACTTCAGTTCAATGTTGTTATGTTCAGTGAGGAACTCTTGAAACACTGACGTGCAAGCTGTGCATCAAACAATCCTCAAAGTCTTACAAGTTATAGTTGTTTAAACAATCATCATCTTTTGGCCATTTCATTTGAATCTTTTTGGTTGGGTTGTTTATTTCATCGCTATTGTTGCAACAGTTGGTGTTGTTTTTTTGGAGGAAACGTCTTTGTGGTTCCAGTGGGAATGTGAGAGATATTCCCCAAACATATATAAATGCCCTACTTTAAAAAAGTTCTAAGTCACAGTTTCAAGTCACAGAATTTATTGGGTGCTTGTGTCAGAACTGCGGCATTTGGCTGCATCTCTGAATCCTTCTCAGCTGCTCATATTTGAAGCCCGTCACTTAGCACATTACTCAGATGGCTCAAAGAAAATGGTAGAGATTGTCAAATGTTGATTACTCATTGCTTGCAAAAGATCTGTGTGATAAAAAACAGGAAGAGCCTGCCTGATTGTAACCAAATTTATTTTCATGTACCTGCACAGCCAAGGTGGGGAAGACGTCCCTGATTATGTCTCTGGTCAGTGAGGAGTTTCCAGATGAGGTATGTATCAACAGTCAGGTTTACATACACATCCTGATTGTATATATTGATGTATACAAATTTCTGCTGTGGACATTGATTGATGTTAGAATCCTGATGAGGGCAATGTGTTAAAATACAGGACACATCTAATGTTTATCAAATCTTGCTTGTTGTCCGTCGTCATTGACCTCTTATGTTTCAGGTTCCTCTCCGTGCTGAGGAGATCACCATCCCTGCTGATGTCACCCCAGAAAGGGTGCCCACACACATTGTGGACTACTCAGGTATTTGCATTAGGACGTTTGATCCCTCACCTGTAATGACCAGTACTTCATACGCATACAATTAATTTGATTTGAGGAATTGGGATTTGACTACATGTACAATGTACTGATGTGGCATTTTAACACCTCGCAGAGGCCGAACAGTCAGAAGAGCAGTTGTTTCAAGAAATATCCAAGGTTGGTTTGAAATGATTTGTATTGGTCTTGTAATGTTTGTGCATCACCTTTTACTTATGTAAACGGCAAACTAATAATACGCGTTGTTTCTTCTTACAGGCAAATGTTATCTGCATAGTTTACTCGGTCAACAACAAGAAGTCCATTGAGAAGGTGAGCGTGTTTTTTTTGGCGTCACCAGTGTTTATTAAACTGAAAATAGCTGCAGTATGTCTGGAATTTAAAACAGGACTCTTTCATATGCTGGTCATCTTAATTTGTGAAAATTAGCATGTGGTTGTAATCAATGTTTGCCCGGCTACAGTGTTTGATGTTGAGCTTTTGTCTCCCAGGTGACAAGCCATTGGATTCCCCTCATAAATGACAGAACGGACAAGGACAGCAGGTGTGTGTTGGTGTGTGTTCCCTGTGGGTCACCTCAGTTAAGCCAGTGCTGCTGTGACTGCCAGTGTTCTAGCTTTCACTTGATCCTTGTGGTCTGTCACGTCCGCAGATGAGGCTCCTTTATCAGCAAACATGCTTTCATGATTGACCCTGATTGCTATTAAAGATTGTAGTTTTGAAAATGTTTTCTAACTATGTCATCATTTGGCCACAAAGAATTATTATCCTCTGAAGTGCAAGAGCTGTAGATGTGATAAGCAAAATGACTTATGATATTGTTGTGGCTTTTCATTTGAAGCTTATAAGTAAAGTACACCGCATACCACAATCTATAATGCACAATATAAAGCCGTGTTGGTATGCCGAATGAATATTTTGTAAACCACTTGAATGTTCTCATGAAGCTGAAGCTGGGTTGTATTAGAACATAATGTAATAAATGGTATTGCTGCAGGGTACCATTGATCCTTGTGGGGAACAAGTCCGACCTGGTGGAACACAGCAGCATGGAGACCATCCTGCCAATCATGAATCAATACCAGGATATTGAGACTTGTGTAGAGGTAAGAGACCATTGCACACGTGCATATATACACCACTCGATCCATTGAGGTGCAGCTATGTAGAGGCCCCACTCTGTTAAACTCTTGAGGAAATACTTGAGAGTTTAAATGGCAAATGAAATGTGAAGGCCTCAGTGGCTGTCACAGTGAGGCTGCCTGTTAGCAGGACAGATCGACCCCCAGCTGCTCTCGAGCTGCAGTCAAGCGCCTGACTCCACTTATGCGTGAACAGTCATTAATAGATTTGTATTACTGAACCCTGCATTTCGAGTTTGAGGCCCACTGGCTGATAGACTGTGAGTGTGTGGAGAAGATTGACGGTCATGAAAGAAGCTGCATTGCCATTTCATTCAAATTATCTTCTCATGCCCTCATCGGCTGGATCAATTAACAGGTTTAAAGAGGGTGTTAGGGACCTGAGGGAAGCACATACAAAGTGAAAATAGTTGGGGGACAGCCACACAGTTGGTGAGAGTTTGACTCAAGAAAGAAATGTTTCGCTCCAGACACCAGCATGTTCATCTCTTTCCTCAGTGCTCCGCCAAAAACCTGAAGAACATCTCTGAGCTGTTCTACTATGCCCAGAAGGCTGTTCTTCACCCGACGGGACCCTTGTACTGCCCCGAGGAGAAGGAGGTGAGATCTTAACTGCCACCTTCCGGCATTACGCCACTATAGAAGTATAATACCTAGAGTTGACCGTAGGAAGATGGTTAATGAAAACCGTTCCGCGTTATCAACCAAGATCGTACATGAAACAACCTAAATTAATACAAGTCTTCTTCTTTATTACAGCTGAAGCCTTCTTGCATTAAGGCTTTAACTAGAATTTTTAAAGTGTCTGACCTGGACAATGACGGCATCCTAAACGACAATGAGCTCAACTTCTTCCAGGTAATGTTTTTCACTTCACATTCAGTGTTTCATGACTGCATAAAATATGTTACAATATTCCCCAGTTGATTATCAATACATTTTGTTTAGAGCAGTATTTTCTATCAATGTAAAATGCTTCTGTGGCTCCTGACTCTAGTCCTTTTGATATTGCTCTGGTCCAAATTTAGCTCTTAGTGTAGATTTCCTCTGTTTTCTGGGATGTTTTATGCTGAGGTCAGCAGCAATGTGGCGACCTCAGCCTGGAATGTCCGAAAGGGACCAGCATTTGAAGAGAGAGTCGACATGAACTTTAGTGTCTGTGTGCGGAGGACGAGCTCGGCGCATCCTACAACTGCTTGTGGCTCAATGTATGCTTTGTGTTTTATATAGAGAACATGTTTCAATACACCACTGGCGCCCCAGGCTTTAGAGGATGTTAAAAATGTAGTCAGGAGGAACATGACTGATGGAGTCAAGGACAACGGACTCACACTCAAAGGTCAGATAGTTTTCTACATCTCACACGCTTCCTGTTTTCTGCTCATCATTTTAGTCCTTCTTTCATGACATTAATCATTGTCACGCCTTCATCAGTTGCTGATTGCCAACGCCATCTCTTCTCCCTTCTCATTGTCTGTCAGGCTTCTTGTTCCTGCACACACTCTTCATACAGCGAGGTCGACACGAGACCACCTGGACCGTGCTGAGGAGGTTCGGTTATGATGACGACCTGGAGCTCACACAGGAATACTTGTTCCCCATGTAAGTGTAGATGTAAAGTTATTTTGTTTTAGTCTTGCTGAGGCTATCGTGTTTTTATTAATATTTGTATGAAAGTCTGATTGACTGTAATCGCAGTTGACACTTGGCATATAATTTACTCTCCGCTTCTAAAATAGTCTGGATATCTTAAACACCTGGAGGGAGGCAGGCTCGCTGTTTCTCCTATATGTGCTAACAGGCAGCGTCGGGGTGACTGAGTGACTCCTCGCTCAGAGCTTCATGTTAAATTAATGTTTCTGTCCTTCTCTTTCCTCCAGAATTAAGATCCCCCCAGACTGCACCACAGAGCTTAACCACAACGCTTACCTCTTCCTCCAGAGTGTCTTTGACAAGCACGACAAAGTGAGTTGTCACATCTTTAAGAAACCACTGTGTTCTCAAGTAATTAAACCAATGATGTATTGACAAATGTATTTGTGTATGTATGCACTTAATCCAGGACCGAGATTGTGCGCTGTCGCCAGACGAGGTGAAGGACTTGTTCAAAGTGTTTCCCTACATGCCGTGGGGTCCGGATGTCAAAAACACAGTTTGCACCAATGACCAGGGATGGATCACGTACCAGGGGTACCTCTCCCAGTGGACGTGAGTGAACATTTATTGTCATTTGTCTATTTATCTCATAAAACTGCATTGTAGTACAACAGGCCTGCAACATATCCTCCCTTCGTGAGGGTTATAATGTTTTTTAGTTTTACACAACCTACATACATGCACGGAAATACATAATTTGATTGTACTTATATCATCTAAGTCATGTAAATCGTGAAGTCTCGTGCCATCTGACTAACTATCTGTTTGATGTTGTAGGTTAACAACATATCTTGATGTACAGCGTAGTTTGGAGTACCTGGGTTACCTGGGTTACTCTATCATCTATGAACAGGAGTCCCAAGCAGCTGCCATTACAGGTAGGACAACTGAATTCAGCTTGCAGCACTATATTTAGACTGAAGAACAAATCTAGTAATTTTGGCTCTTTGATATATTTCAAACGTCAGTGAGGTTTGCGCTTTTTGAAAGATTTAATGTATTGATATTACTGCACGTGGCCATCGTTCATGTATCCTCCTGCTTTGGTAAAACATGCCTTGTCTGTTCTTTCAGTGACACGTAACAAGCGCATTGATCTGCAGAAGAAACAGACCCAGCGCAGCGTCTTCCGCTGCAACGTCTTGGGGGCCCTGGGCAGCGGGAAGAGTGGCTTCCTCCAAGCTTTCCTTGGAAAGAACCTTCAGGTCAGTTGAAGAATGGCTGCAAATCAAAAACCAAAAGGGAGTTGAACAGTGCAGCTGTTTGCAGGTCGGAGTGCACCAAAACAACAAAAACAATTATAGACAGAGAGAACTGATGGTCGGTTTGATGCAGTTGATGTTCCATTCTTCTGCTGCTTGGTCAATGTTGTCATTATTCTGGCCAACTTGGAATGTACGTTGCTATCACAGCTGTTGCAAAATAGTATCCTGAGTTTCTGCGGTGGAAAACCTCCTACAGATGACAAAGTGTAGATGTGAACACTCGTAAAAACTCGTGCTAACATATGATTAGTCTTGTTAGATGTTTATGACTGACTTTGGTTTTTGCCACCACAGCGTCAGAGGCGGATTAGAGAAGACCACAAGTCTCTTTATGCCATCAGTACAACCTATGTGTACGGTCAAGAGAAGTACCTGCTGGTAAGGAGCATTTACACATGGAATCTTCTCATCAGCTGCTTTTTAGATCACTATTACGAAGTAAACTTTACTATGCATCAGTAAGGACTTTGCATGATGTTTATCTCTCCCTTTGCACTCTGCCTCTCTTCTGTCCTGTCTTGTCTCCACACTACAAGCTCCATGAGGTGATGCCAGATTTTGACTATCTGTCAGAGGCGGACCTAGCTTGTGACGTGGTCTGCCTGGTTTATGACATCAACAATCCACGCTCTTTTGAGTACTGCGCCAAAGTGTTTAAGGTGTGTAAACTGACTGCTTGTTTCGCTTGATTTTCAGGAAAATGATTTATAAATATAGCTCTGTTATAAAAAAATCCAATAAACTCTTCTGTTTTGCAGCAATACTTCATCGACAGCAAGACGCCGTGCGTGGTAATAGCTGCCAAGTCAGACCTGCACGAAGTACGGCAGCACTACAGCCTCTCACCGCACGAGTTCTGTCGTAAACACAAGCTCCACCCACCCCAGCCGTTCACATGCAACATGACCGACGCACCCAACAAAGAGATCTACACTCGACTCACCACCATGGCCATGTATCCGTGAGTAATAAAAACTTGTTGTGGTCTCGTCTAGTAAACCCTCCACTAGGTGTCTTGCATCCTTGACCATTGTCATCTGTTCCTATAAGTGTCCATCAACTTTTACCCCCTCATAGATGGATGTATCAGCCAGTGATGCTTTGCCCGCAGTAATCAAAAGTTAAAGAACGAAGAGAGCAGATAGAAACTGGTCTCAATCAGATGAATTGTTTGGTTTCCATCAAACCTAGGCCAAAACAAATCGTACGCACACTCTGTCACGCTCTCTTGCGTGCTGCTTCCTTCCTCAACATGCGAGTCCCTTCCGGAAATTCTTTGAGGTCCTTTGAGTTGATCGGGCTTCGAGGATGTCTTAAGTCCACAAATCTGTCTGATCAGATTAGGTTTTAGATTAATTGGCACAAATGGGGGCATGCTGCTAAATCTCCCTTTGGTTGTCCAGAAATCTCGTTGTCATTAACTGTGCTGCACTCTAGGAAATGAGTTTGAATTGCAGTGCTTTGATTCACATAAAGTGCTTACTGGGAGTCAAGCCTCTGGATCGAGTGACTGCCCGACTAAACAAAGAGTTGATGATCGAGTTAATTCCGCCGCCAAGGAAATTATCAGAAAGAGCTCTGCAGTGCAGAGAAGCAGCTTGGCATCGATTGCTGTTGTGTTAACGGCCCATATTTCAGTCCGTATACTCACCGTGTTGTCTTACAACAGGAACAGAAACTCCCGTCCTGTCCTAAACTACAATATAAATGACCACAGCGAGTAGGACACAGGCAGTACACCGGAACTTCCTGACATACATTCCATGAAATACCACATGGACATTTTTTTTAGCTATGCGTGACGGTTGCGAGAACACATACACTCGAAGTGCTTGCTGTTGGCCTTCGGCGGAGCTCTGCACTCTTTTGTAGTTGGCTCCTGTTATTTAAGCTGTCGACCCAGCGAGGACTTAATTCCATTAAGAAACAGTATTTAAGAAGCAACTCAGGATAGAAGATCAAGGATTTCCTTCTGGATCAAAGCCGAAGTATAAACTGAGCTCGGCCTTTCTTCTTGAAGAAGTAATTTACACATTTAGACTTACATTTATTGTAGCTAAATGAATTAATAACATACGCACGTCAAAATTACCATTTATTATTCTGGTCTAATATTTGTGAAAATACTCTCTTGGATAGAAATGCCTATTTAGTTCCCGGCTGCTTTATGGTCAGTTGTTAATCTTCATATTCTACTGAAATTAGTCACAAAACGGACATTATTGCTTCTGCATTTGTTCTTAGCTTGCCACCCTCAGAATTTATCCTCTGTTGCTGTGACAGTTCCCTCTTTCTTCTCCTTATCCTCCCTCATGCTTATTTTAGATTTCAGTATATTACAGAAGTTTTTTTGGTTTTGTACTTTGAAGTAAAAGAGCTAAATTCAAAGTATATATTCTCATCTCAGGCGCTGTCTCTGTCTGTCTCTGACCTCCTCCGCCTTCTTCGTGTGTGCTGTTTGATGCGTTTTTGTCTGTGTAGGTTAGTGAAAACACACATTCTTGTGTCTTTCTGCAGCCACGCCCGTCTCCGCTGCATGTGTGCCTGCAACAGGTGCACCTATTGCCTGTGTCAGAACCTTCTCAAGTTGGAGTTGCTGCGCAGCATTAAGGCCCAACTCCGCAGGGTCGTTTACAACAGGTTCATACATAGAATAAACTAGTGTTTTAGGAGTAGACTCATTCCTTCTCTCTGTGTGTCCCACCTTTGAGCCGGCCCTCCTTGTTCAGTCAGAGGGGCCACTTGTTACCCAAGCTCTCTAACACTTGTGTTGGTGGCCGCCCCTCTGCTACCCTCCGTGCTTGCCAGTGGTCACGATTACACTGTATATCCACTGCAGGGGAAAGTTATATTAAATGTTGACAGTGATGTACAGCTGCACCGGTAAAAGTAATCCAAATGTGGTTCTTACAGGATATTAAAGATGTTACTCATTTAAGATGTTGCTTCACACTCAAATCTAAAAATAAGCTGAGATTTTATTCACTTCCTTTGTCATATGTCCAACACCTAGTAGTCATGTTTGGTGTTTGGTGTCTGGTCTCTGCTTCAGCTCCAGTCAAGCCAGCCGCTCTCTGTACAGTTTGACACAGCGAAGTGTGACCAAGCTAACACTCAGGCTGGTAGCCAGGGAGGTAACCGTGTGCTGGGATCTGTGTGCAAAATGCATGTTTGTTGTTTGCTTAGTGCTCACTAAATTCCTAACGCTGACCCCCACTCATAACACATAGATCGTTTCCATTTCATTCAGAAGAATACACATATTTTCCACTTTGGACGGCCCTGAGTGTATTTGTATAATGTTTTAGAGGACGCTATAATTGTCTAAATCACTATAATAGACCATACAAGCAATGATTGATGCTTCCCAAACCTTTAGTTCTGTTATGAAACACAAACACGAATCGTGTTGTCCAGTCGTTTGCTCCGTCTTGTCCTGCAGTGGATATGCAAATTGTATTTCCTGACTCACACTCCCTGTGGTTTGTGCTTCATTCAAACTGCAAAACGTCCATCCAGGAGGCATGTTTGATATGTAATTATTTTTCAATCAGATAAAAATGTTAAAATTCTTACTATTGAGTTCTTTATGCCACCAACCATCAGATATCAAAACCAGCTTCATTCATCTGTCTGATGTTTTCAGTCTCACTTTGTCATTTGTAACAGAAGCTGAACCCACAGGAGACACTTTATTTTGAAAAGCCCAGGTGTTTAATCAACCAGCTGCACACATTTTGAAATTGGAACCCTCCGGTTCTCCTGTGGATTTGGGCTTCATAAATATGTAAAACCTTTTATAATCTGAATGTTTTTCTGTGATGTTTAAATTGGACTGTACCAGTCACCCTGTCATTTCATCCTGTTTTTCTTCTATTCTATTTCATGTCTTGTGTTTCTCCTTCCACTCTATAGGTGTTCATATACATGTTTTTGGCTGTCGCTCTTCCTCTTCCTCTTGCATGTGTTAACCTTCTGCTAACTTCTTGCTTATGTCGCATGTCTCACCTGCTCTCACCCTCTTCATCACCAGACACGCTCTCTATGTTTAACTAAACATCACCATCTATGGCCAGTTGCGAATAGATCTCTCATCGGCCCATCGCCACAGTAAAGAGAACGAGGTTTATTCATCCTAAAGTTTAAATGACTTTGGTGTTGGATTGGACAGTTTCTTGATTTTGGCTGATTATAAGTGTTATATTTGTGGGACTGTGGTCTTCTGTGTTCATGATCCCAGGAAGAGCAGAGCGTCTCATTGAGCACTAATCCTTTGCATTGATGCTTTTTTAATCTGTGTGTGTTGTTGACACTATTTATAGCATGATAAACAGGCACACCACATAGAAAGACCAGCAGTACTTCTGGAAAGTGTCTTGCAATGTTGCTTTGATCGGGTTGCCATTGTAGCCAATCAAGTCATCTTTTATAACACGCAATATTGGAATGGAAACCATAAAATGATAGTAAACATTAGTTAGCAGTGTTCAGAGCAAGAGTGGTCACACAGATTAATTAAATGAGCAATAATCATTATTTCAAGTTGTTTCTTTTAAACGTATCTTTTAACGGGAAGTCGTTAGAGAGTATGCTTTCTCTCGAGCAAATTTCACGGGTGTGCTTAAAAACTTGTGTCACTCTAGATGTTCATGGATAAACATTTCCAGTGTGGCTGCCATGTGGTGTGTGCAGGCTGTTTGTGCGTGTGTGTGTGTATGTGTGTATGTGTGTGTGTGTGTGTGTGTGTGTGTGTCTCAGTTCAATAGGAGAAGCC
>CAAKHC010015398.1:9672-20287 GCA_901007825.1 Macroramphosus scolopax
TGGTGGGAAAAAAAAAGGGGGGGGGGGGGGGGGGGGGGGGGGGGGGGGGGGGGGGGCGATAGCCTGGGAGGAAGGAGGGAAGGGAAGGAGGGTGGGAGAGGAGAACAGGCAAAGATGGAGAGATAGGGGGAAAGGTTAAAGGAGTAATGACAGAGATAAAAGAGAGGAAGGTGATGAGAGGAGATTATTAAGAGGAGTGTTTTCTACTCTGAACATTTGTTGAATAGTTATGAACATATAACCAGATTTTATTAGACGGAGGAGCTGCTGCTCTATGGGAGTGTTGATTTATTCTAATAGTCATTGGAGGCTGTAATTTGGAGGTTGGAGCTGGTTATACTGGGGTGTTCCTAACATTTTGACCGCCCCGTTTATTTGAATGGGGGTTAACAACTGATTAGGAGCACCGCTCAGTAAACCACATACAGCCTCCGATATCATCATTAAATACATCAACACCCCCTCAGACAGATTCAACATTATAATCCTCATGAAGGGAAGATTTATTTGCAAAAAAATTGGCGAGTGAGTGCACGTCCTCAGTTTGGGTCATAAAATTGGATAATCAACTGTTTTCCTGGAGTGTTGGCGTAACGTGCTCCGTTTGATATATCCGATCGGTGTCGAGAGAGAGCGAGAACAGACTGGTGAAGGAGTTTTAACATGTTTAAATCTGTCGCGCGGAGCTCGGCGATCAGAGGCGCCTGTCAGTGGATTCATCACCTCTTCACTCTTTAATTCTCAGAGTCACATCACACTTATTGCAAGCTGCATTCAAAGCATGGAACTTTGTGTGCGTGTGTGTGTGTGTTTGTTTGCGTGTGCGTTCGGCTACAGTATATATGAACCGCATGGGGCCTTTTTACCGACGGCAGACCGAGCCGGAGGCGATGCCTCAAAATCACTTTGTTCCCCACAAAAAGCTCTTCAGTGGAATTCGATGGAGGGAAAAAAAAGTCAAGAGTTGCTCTGACAAATGACACACATACCCACACACACACACACACACTCACACACACATGCACATGCACACACTGTAAATTAAACCAGTGCATGGACACTTTACTTTCCATATATCTCTCGCTTTTCTTCATCATCATCGGCACCCTCGCTGTTATGTAATCACTGTTTAAAGCACGTACACACAAACTTAACTGACACACACACACACACACACACGCACTCACATATACAACTGGTATCGCTCCCCAGCTGTTGGAGTGTGGTGCGCTAAGCGGGACGCCCCTGCACAGAAATGTCATTGCGGCAGGGAGCTGGGAAAAAAAAGGGGGTTTGATCAATGGGGCCCCCCCCCGACGAGCACGGCGCTCGGCGAGGCTCTTTGATTACATATTGCTGTGTTTCCTAATGAAGCTCAATTACTGGAGGAGAACAGTGGCTGTGCCCCGGAGTTACAGGGGGATAATAGCCAGGCTCTTCCACCTCTCGCCGCTTTCTCACATCTTTTTCCCTGGTTTCCCTCTCAGGTTGATTTCCGCTCCTGCATATTCACATCGTTCCCTTCGTGCCCTCCGTCCTGTTCTGCTTGTGGGCTGGTTTGGATGAAATGACACTGAGATTAACGCAGAGTTCAGCTGTATTTACGCTTTATTTATACCCAATCAGCCAGAGGCTAATTCAGGATAATTTGACTACCTTTAATTTTAAGCCAAACATGCTGAACATCTTCCGTCAGTCATATAATACCTGCAGATTTGTTGTTACACTCACTGCAGTCTTTAATCCGTGCATGAAGTTTATACTAAGGATGTACACAGATTACCTGTGAACGTCTTGTCACCACAACTTCTGAATCATTGAAATAAAAAGCAAATACTTCATGTTAATATTTCCTATCATGAGCGCTATATTGCAGAAATGTACTGCAATTTCAAAATAAGAGTTTTCAATTCCACCTCGTCACACAGAGAATCATCTACTGTCCATTTGAAGCTCGTCAGATTGTTTTCCACTCTGTTACTTTCTTATTGCCCCATGCAATATTTAAGATGTGAAATACGCGCCAACGTTAACAGGAAAGGAAGTATTGTTGTCCTGGGGTCGGTCAGTGAGCTGCAGGCCACACAACGTTTGTTCAACCTATTTTTCTTCACATTCTTGTCGAGTTTGCACCATGAAAACTCATGAAACTGGATTTTCCTGCAGGCTTGAACGCTCCGTGATGACTTCTGATGCTGAATAAAACATCTCCTTTGGATGATGATAATTATGAGGTAAGCGCTCTGTGTTATTGACGATTGGAGAATTTTGATTTCCGCATCAATCAGGGTCAGAAAGATTAGTTTAACTCCTCAGCTCGGCGCTTGTTAAGCTCTCTTTATTTACCATACCTTTAATTTCTCCGATGTGCCCTGAGCCCATGGCCAAAAGTTTATCCTTCCAGTCCTTTGACAAGAGCCTCTCAATGCTGGGGGCCTCTGTTTAGGGGAGGAGGGGCAGAGGAGAGAGAGAGGGAGAGATTCAGTTGGCTGGCCAACATGACAATAAAGCTCATTTAAAGTCCATTTGCTGTAATAAAGGCAGCGGCAGCTCAGCCTAATGGCCGCATCAGCAGGAGAGAGAGGGAGAGAGAGAGAAAGGTGGAAAGAGAGAAGCTGATAATCGAAAGAGAGGAAATCTGAAGAACAAAAACAAGTGAGCAAAAGGGAAAGAGCGAGGGAGCCAACACAAGATAAAGAGAGAGACAAGTGGAGCATAGAGGGGGAGAAAGAGAGAGGCTTTTTCCCTCTCACCTGCTGCTAGAGAATCATTAGCCCTGTGGGCCCTGAGACAAAGAGGGCCTTAATGCACCCGCCACAATGGACACATTATCAGCTAGCGCTTTGTTTTCAACACACACTCCCCAGACCCTTACACACACACACACGCACACGCACACATGTGCACACACAGCCGCCGCTGCAGCAGCACGAATTACAACACTAACCAGAGCCGCACACACACACACGGACGGAGGTTTGCGCACATACGCAGTGGGAGAAATGGAAATGTCACGCAAGACAGCAGACACATGCGGCGATTCAATGTGTGCACGTACAGTGTGTGTGCACTGGAAGACACACACACACACATTAGCCACACACACACACACATCCGCCCTGTCACACTGGCCTGTTATCGACATTCACAAAAGGAAACAGGGGAAATGATCAGACAAAGGTGGAGTGAAAGTGTGAAGCATGAGAGAGAGAGAGGAAGAGAGAGAGAGGAAGAGAGAGAGAGGAAGAGAGAGAGAGAGGGGGGGGGAGTATTTTATTTACTGAGAGCCATCTGCACTTGGTTGCGAGGCCTCACTATAGAACGAGGTTTACTCTCTGAGTGGGGAAATTAACCCATCAAGCTAATGCAAACTTAACCACTTGAATGCATAAATGCATATATATATCTATATATATCTATATAGATATATATAGATATATATATAGATATATATAGACACTGACGGGTTTAAAACAAAAACAGCTTAATCTGGTATAAGACAGCTTACCTGCACAAACAAACACACGCAGACACTAAAGCTGTGCACACTGAGAGATGTCCGGTGTGTTTTCGGTTGAACAGCTTACCGCCTTTTCTCCACTAAGTGAGACATGAGCGCGCACACACACACACACACACACGCACATGTACTTCCAGAGGGATGTCTGGTGTGCACACACACACACACGTAAAATCAACAAATCAAAGCACCTTAACATCATTCAAACACAAAAGTCTTTCCTCTTTCTCGTTCTGTATTTCTTGTCTGCTACGGGATGAAGAAGAATACGAGCTCTGCTCAGACACACACACACACACACACACGAAGCACGGCAGCGTGTCCTACATATGTACCACAGTCTCTGTGTGTGTGTGTGTGTGTGTGTGTGAGTGTGTGTTTGAGGGCGACAGCCTCCCCGGAGACCGGGTCCTCGCCTCTGACTTCACCAGCGGAGCATTCGCGCTCCGCTGATTACAACATCCAGGAACACACGTATGTTCAAAGATCGATGTTGAACTTCAGGCACTTCCACCTGCCTCTCCTCTTTATTCTCATCCCTCCTTCTTGTCCTTTCAAATCAATCCGGCTCAGTTTTGTCGTCGCGTTTCTTCGCCGCCACCTCTCAGTGTTGAATCTAGTGCCCCGGTGTTTCTGTTAGGAGGCGCTGTGGCCTTCAGGGAACAGGTGAGCACTAACACCAGAGGGATGAAGGTGGGCTAGTGAATCTGTTGCAAGGGAGGACAGAAACACGCGTAGAAAGAGGAAGAAAGAGTGAGCTCCTGTGTTATTTTCCCCCGTGACAGCTGTCTCACCATCACCCCAACAGGTGCTATTAGCCCCTGGCACTCCCCTCTCTCTTCCTCTCTCTCCCTCCGTCCCTCGCTCTCCTCTCTCCCTCCAGCCCCCTCTCCCTCAACAATGACAGAGGCTTTTAAGCCAAAGAGCTTTGACAAGTGAGAGGGAACAACAAATGGCAGTGTCGCCTGCTCTCTTTCCATCGCACTCCCTCTCTGTCTCCATCTCTAGTTATTATTTTTATTTATTAACAGGGCTGCAGCCATTGTCCCAAGTGACAGGCCAGGGCCACTTTAACTATTAATAAAAGCCAGGAGGCTCTTTCATTGTGCAGCGGACGGCAAAATGTGGAGAAATAGGCCGAAGGAGGAGAGGAAGAGGAGGGAGGAGGAGGGAAGAGGAGAGGAGGGGAGAGAAGAGGAGAGGAGAGAAGAGAAGAGAAGAGAAGAGAAGAGAAGAGAAGAGAAGAGAAGAGAAGAGAAGAGAAGAGAAGAGAAGAGAGGAAGAGGAGTTGGCACGCTGCGGTGTTTTGAGCTTTTGATTGATGTAGTGAACACTTTGAGAAATGAACCCGCACTCCGTCTCTTTTGGTTAACTACAAACACACACACACACTCCGAGGAAATGGAGGACACCGACACACACACACACACAGTCTGTGTGAAGGTGTGTGTGGACATCGTTTGCTTCTCCTTGCATTAGCTCCGCATCCCGGTTGCCTTGGCATTAGTCGGTTGGTTAGAATATTCCCAGCTGCCCGGTCCTTGTTTTCATCCTGACGTAAGAATACAAAACATCGCCGCCGTCGACTGAAGAAACAATCACAACCGCCAAGAAACGGACCTCAGCACTGAAAGTGCACCTGATTATTTTATGTTTTCCACTCGTACTAATAAAGGTCCAACAGTAACACAGAAGGACAGCAGACAGTAACACCGGAGGAGCTGCTCTGTTCTCCTGGCGTACGGGATGCTGAGTGTGTGTGTGTGTGCTGGTGTTGTGTGAGGTAAGCATTAGGAGTTTTATGCCCACACAGGGGTGTGGGCCACATATTTGCAGGGTGGGGTTCTTGGAGCTGGGAGCAGGGGAGGATACCCACCTCCCTCCCACAGAAAGAAAGGAGGGAGAAGAATCTACCAGAGGGGCGAATGTGCGTATGCACCCTTTAAAATACAGTTCGCCCTTTTTGTTTTTCTTTAAACAAAGAGACCAACACCACAACTCAATATGTTCTCAAAAATGAATGACTGATGTCTTTGGAGAGTTTAGAAAGTGTCTTTAGTGTTTGGCCTGTTTGGTTCAGAGTGTTCTAACTGTAAATCCCGCTGTCGTATTTCCATTGAAGGGTGATGTTCTGGTTCCTATCCCGCACGGCTGAGAGCGATTCTGGGAAAAGCACATGGGGTGGTGGTGGAGGGGGTGGTGTCGGTGGTGGTGGTGGTGGGGGGGGGACACTGACAATAACTCTGGAATCGTCGGCTATTATTTTGGCTCATTGGCTCAAACAGAGTCAAGCTGCTGCCCTGCAGCCGAGCCAAAACAACCCCGTCCACCTGCCGAGAGAGGCAGAGAGACAGAGAGGGAAACAATGTGCGAAGACGTGTGTGTGTGCGTGTGTGTGTGTGCGTGTGTGTGTGTGTGTGTGTGTGTGTGTGTGTGTGTGTGTGTGTGTTTGTCAGAGCAAGCACCCCTCCGCCTTTTGGAGCCACAGTGAGCTTTTGGTTCAGAAGCTGCTGGAGAGAGAGAGACAGAGAGAGAGAGAGGGAGAGAGAGAGAGGGAGAGAGAGAGAGAGGGAGAGAGAGAGAGGGAGAGAGAGAAAGCCCGGGCCTTCGGGTGCACAACAAAGAGGCCTCTGTGCCAGCGCCAGACCCAGCCGGGCTCAGAGGAGGGTGGAGGATGAAGAAGGAGAGTGAAGGCAAAGAGGAGGAGGAGGTACGAGGAGGGCCCCACAGGAAAGGGTCCTGGCTTGGGACCCATAACCGGCCCTTATATCCCGAAAAACAGACTCCACATTGACTTAGGCCTTGGCAGCCATGAGGAGGCTCCAGCTTCTCCGTCGCCCCTCCTCCCACCGACTACTCCTTCATTCGCTTCCTCCCTCCCTCCCGAACTGAACAGGGGTCAGCATTGAATAAGCAATTATACAAGCATTGGTGGAGTTTGTCTAAGACTTGCCACCCTGAACACTGAAGTATTGAGAGACCAGAGACATGTGTGTGTGCGAGGACTCATGAGGAGACAGAAAGGAGTGTGTGTGTGTGTGTGTGTACATGTGATCTGAGGATTGGATTATAACCAGATTAAAACGTGTCATGTTAACACGTTAAGAACTCAAGTAAAGACACAATCAAAGGAGTTTGAATTCCTTGAATCGCCGTGGTTGTTTGGCTTCCAGCAGACTGGATGTTCCACTGCACGAAGGGTTAAAACAAACTTCTGAAAAAGCAGTTTGGAATAAAAGTCTTCACTTATTCAAACCCTCTCGATAGTTCAACTTTTGCATCTCAGTCTGGCGATTCCCCTCCCGCACCGGCGGGGCCGACGTGCTCCATTACAAAATGATGATGTTGATATCTTGATGATGAATTCATGCCGAGTTGAGCTGGGCCGTGTGTCTGCACACACTTTCATTGATTCCTTCTTAAGACGGTCCAGTTGTTCCAAAGCGAGCGGGGCCGTGCCAAGATTAGCGGCGTCTCCTCAAAGAGGCTCTGAGAGGGAGGACGGAGGTAGAAGAGGGGAGATGTATCGAGAAAGCTTTTTGTCCGAGCCCACCTCGCGCCGCTACCACCTCCGCAAGGTTAGCGGCTAAAAGTACCAATTACCGGCTTGTTGGGGAGAACGGCGCTTGGCAACAGTTGCCGCGACGGCCGGGCCTCTGTGTAAACACTAAAATCCCTCTCCTCCTCTTTATCCTCCGCCTTAATTTCGAGCCCCCTCCCAGTAGTCCCCGTCTCCCACTGAAGCACCGGATTGTGTTGAGAAACAGTGTGTGTGTGTGTGTGTGTGTCAGACTCAGTCCCCAGTCAGCCTCAGCATCCACAGTGACTTTTCATTCAGAAGCCGCTCCAACTTCAGATATTAATAAACACCCTGACCACTCGGCAGGCTGGGGGGGGGGACACCAACACGCCTCACAACGTTCACACAGACCCAATCAAACCCAAACATTTGGAACGCACTCACTCGGTCTGCATGCTGACATCCTCTTCTGAGGGCTGTGAGACCGTCGTTCACCTTGCAAAGTAAGTTTTTGGGTGAAGCGACCGGGGACATACGGTTCCAGAAGTTTCTTTAGGAGAACGCACCTGTTAGCAGAACGTAACACTCACACCCGACATCACTTGCCAAAACACCTAATGACTCGGAAGAGGGGTTTATTTTTCGCTACAAAAAAGTGGGATGTAGTTTCAGATAAAAGCTTAAAAAAAAAAAAGACATGTTTGTTTTTCTATTTGTCGTATAAATGTGCTGCAGGAATATAAAAAGAGGTAATTTGCCTAACGCTAAACAACAGATGTACCGGGATCTTTTTTTTCCCGCTCTAATATTAGGCACTCGGGATTGTATGGATGCACGGCAACATGTTTCCATTAAATGTGATATTCTAAGAATAGGCGCCTGCACATAAAGCGAAAATTTGCAAGGGTGTCAGTCAACAATTTATTAAATTGAAAATCCATTTATCTGAATACAGAGTTCTGCCCTTCACTCCACTGCCTTTCCCTAACAGATGGTGTTGTGGGTGCTTATGTCCAATTTGATTTGAACCAAACCCTAAGCCAATTTTTATACTGGCATGAAATCTCGGCGAGCCAGATCCACACACTGGCAGTCAGAAATAGCAGCGGAGAGGGCGCGACATTGTGAAAGAACGATGAAGGGCAAAATCTGGAGCGACATTTGAGAAAGTCGCGGAAAAACTTTGCTTGTTGTTTCATTTTTCTTGTGTGTGCGCGCGTGCGTGTTTTTTTTTTCTCCTCCGCCGCTCGGCTGCATGTCGATTTCCGTGCTGAGCTCGAGAAATTAGCGATGCTATCTTGATGCTGTGGGTTTTTTTTGCGGTAGACGGAGAATGTTCCTTTCACACACACATCATTCTCCCCAATTGCCTCCGTGACCTCTATTATCATTAAATGTTCTTTGATAATATCTGGACATTTGAATCCACTGTGGGCTCCCTCAGCTCGGCCCCTGATAGCCGCTGCACCTTATAAGGGACCAAACACATATTTCAGTTTGCTGCCTCGTTCATCGCAGGCCAAACATCAGCTGAGGAACAGATAACCACCAAACACTGCCTGGTAATTGCCTTGTCAACAAATTGAGCTGCTTCTTGTAATTAAAATTGGTTTATTGTCACCTGAAAAAACACTTATTGGTTAATTTTTCTAAAGGTTGTTTCCTTTTGGGGACCACAGTCACGGGCCGGTGTGGGGTGACAGCTCAGAGAAGAAGTGGGATAACTTGCCATGAGGCCATTAGGGTGGGGCCAAGCCCATGAAGGACCCCGGGGTTAGGTGGACCCCTGTGTGAGGGACTCCGGAAATTAGTGAAGGGGTACTTGTGCGTGTGAAGCACATGGGCTCGCTTCCTGGAGGGGAGGGGAGAAGGTCCGTCACTACGGTGGAGCTCCGACTGTCGTACCAACGAGGAAGACTTGTAGGTTCGGTGCTCCACAGACTCCAAACCGTCTCGTACAAAAAACAGAAGGGAGTAAATTGGGCTCTCTGAACCTGGTGTCAGGGTGAGGAGAGAGTTAAAGAGTCTGGGCTGGCACTCTTTTAATGCACGCACATCTCTCCCTGTCAAAAGCATCTTGTTAAAGTAGGCCAAGGCATTTGTATTGGTGTGTATCCGTGTGTGTGTGTGTGTGTGTGTCGCACACAGTGGCTCGGCTGTTGTAATGGAAAATGACACTTGCAATCTGTCTCGTGGCAATAACCCCTCTTCAGTGCTCTTGTCTCCACTCCACACACACACGCACGCACACACACACAAGCAGGCGCGTGCACGCGAGCACACACACTCCATGTCTCTGTCACTGCAGTGGCCTCCGGGCCGTCCTTGTCATTGCACAGCTTTATTGCATCACTTAAACGTGACCAGAAAAGAAGACATTGTGTGTTGGGAGCTGCCGTGCATCGGAGGGGGGACGGACCCACGCACCGACTGCATGGGAGACAGACGGAGGAAACACACGCACGCACACACACGCGCGCGCGCACGCACACAGAGCTGCGTTCTCTCTCGCGAGTCGTGACATTTTTGTCTGCCTGTCAAAGCGATGGCAGAGAGACAGACAGAACAGCAAGACACTCCTGACACATTAATGCTGCTTTGCATGTTGGGAGCCTTTTCAAACGGGGCTTTAACCTCCCCTGTGTCGTGTGTGTGTGTGTCTAGGTGTGTAGGTGTGTGCGCGCCTGCTTATGAGACTGATGGGTAAAGACTGTTATTTCTGATGTTATCATAGTTTTGGCCCCGTGTCGGCCGTTTGATTGACAGCTGGCTTGGTTTTAGAGTGCCTTTGCTCCGACGGACGGCGGCGGCGGCGGCGGCGGCGGGGCCCGCCTATTCCAGTTAGCGCAGACGCTGTTGACAAGTGCAAACAGAAGTACACACACACACACACAAACACACACACACACACGCAGGCTCACAAACACTTCTCCTTCTGTTTATGTCTCTGTTTGAATCTTGATATCCATCTCTGTCTTTTTTGTCTTTTTTTTTTTTTCCCCCTCGATGTGTGAATGTTTGTTCCATCTGCGCGTCGACGGGCCGGAGACAGAGTGCTTTGTAAAGTCTTAAGAAAAGCCCACATTGTCCTGCGTGCTGCTCAAAGATACGGCGACAGACATGTGAGAACCATTAGACCAATGGCAACAACAGTCCAAACAGCGCTGGAATGCTCTGCTGACTAGCATGTGTAAGCTCATGGTCGTATGTGTGTGTGTGTGTGTGTGGGAGAATGTGTGCGCCTGTAAATGTTTTCCCACTCCCCCAATTTTCCCTGGCAAGATCACATCGTTTTTCGAGGCACGGCGAAACAAAAAAATGAGTTGATGAGATTTGCATCGTCAATAGCGGCTGATGCTGCGGGGAAGGTCACATTTAGATCACTTAGCCATCTGTGGCGATCAAACGGGAACGGAACACGGATAAATTGAATGACGAGTTAATCACATTTTGTATTCTTTTAACATGTTTGAAAATACACTTGACTGGATGCAAGCTTAAATCAACTTCATACGTGGAGGTATGAGGAGCGTCTTCTAGCTGCGTGACACGGAGCTTCACCGAGGATTTCACCA
>CAAKHC010015399.1:0-27567 GCA_901007825.1 Macroramphosus scolopax
GGCCCCTATTTTATCACCTGAATATTGAATATATTTTACCACACACCAGCACCACATCTCTAACACGAAGATGTGAGACTAATTCAATGTTTTTGTTTGTGTTAACAGGATTGTGCTTTTTATTGTCAACCGCTGTTCTTTTTATCATTTTGTTTTTATACTTTATGCTGCTGCATTGTTTTATATAGTTTTTAATTGTGTTGCAGTATATAGCCCAGGTGGCATTAAAGCGAACCACAGTTGTCCACATGATCGAGAGACTACGACCAGACGGAGTTAGACTTGGTTAGCACGTAAAACTGTAGATTGGCACTAAATTGTTTGCTGCTTTTCTTTTTATGGTGTGACTTTTTTATCCTTCGTGTGTATATTTATAGTGATTTTAGTTTGTTTTATCTTATTTATTTGCAGTGTTCATCTGTCTATATGCAGACGTTAATAAGCCCAATCCAGCGCTGCTATTTGGCCAAGCTACCTGTCTTTTAAATAGTCTTATGCACCTTATGTTGGACAACATGTGGGGGTAATTTTTAGTCCATTAAATGTATGTATACAGTGATCCCTCGCCACTTCGCGGTTCACTTATCGCGGATTCGCTATTTCGCGGATTTTCATAATGCATTTTTTTTTTTTTTGGTGCATTGTGCTCTGCATTCTGATTCGCTAAAAACTCACTCCCGCTTCTTGTATCAAAACATGCTACGAATTGTGCTATCATTTTGTCGTCTCGTGCAGTTATGTGTACGTACTGCACACATAACTGTTGCCCGCGGTGTACTGCACCGCGGGCTTCAGAAGAAGAGAACACTGCAGAGCGCAGTCAGGATGCAGCGGCCCAGTCTGAAGAGCAGTGAAACGGCCTACACGCGAGTCACTGTATTTGTATACATGTAATAGTTGCTAATTGTAAAAAAAAAAAAAGTTTTCTATTTCGCGGATTTCACTTATCGCGGGTCATTTTCGGAACGTAACCCCCGCGATAAACGAGGGATTACTGTATACCTTGCACAGCTCTCTGAATGTGAATAAAATTATATTCTTCGACCACTATTTGTTCATTGAACTGAACACTTACCTTTGGGGAGATAACTAAATATAATAGGCACCTTGGGTCTCCCACCCGTTAATTGGGAGTGGCGTTGTCGCATCACGTATAGTGGGAGTAACGGGTGACTCCGTAATGTAACATATATATCACAATGTATGCAAAAGCTATGTAAAGAAGACAGGTAAGAGCCAGCAAGGGGCCACTTTAAGTGTTTTTATTTAAACATCCACTTCTATTTTTTTAAACAGTCACCTATCTGACTGCAAGTACAAATGCAGTTTGCCATTGACCACAATGTCAAAACAATTAACTCGGTTGAAATCTCTTTACACTTATATATTTTTTTTTCAATATATTAATGTTAGACATTTCTGCAGCAGTCTATCATAATTACGGTCACCAAAGTGGTAATATTCACGGGCGAAAAACGACAGATCTCCATCGTCTCTTTGGTCTGAGAACTCACGGACCGTTTATTCTGCGCATGCTCACAATAGCATCCCAGTGCACGCAGGCACACATGTTCTGATAAGACATCACAGCATAGGCTATTTAACATTATCAAATATGCGTAACAATAAGGTTTTACATCACATTGGGGGGGTGAGAGAAAATACATGTATCCACAGTATTTATGTACAAGAGAAAGTGGTTCCTGATGGAAAACTTGTGTTGACTGTGCAATGTGCATGATGAGTTTACATTACATATCAGGTTCATAGTTTACATCCACAGTCATACACTGCATAGAATAAACGGGCCCTTCTATATCCCTGTGGGTTTTTGCCATACAGGTTTAATTAATAATAAACATTGAAATGTTAACTATGCATTTGCTGCCTCATTGACCTGATCAGTTAACCAAAATTCCTTTTAACCATCCGCCAGTTAATTGTGTGATTAATTATATAGATCAATTTAGGATTCCTTGTATAAAGATAGCAGAAGCAGAACATTAATTTGATATTTACATTTGAATCAACACTATGTACTCAAAGTTTCAATATTTCTTTCTTTCATGTCATGTTACTTGTGACACCTAAACCTCAGTATTAAGAGACCCTTCATTGCTCGGTCTGACTGCAGTTGTCGTTGTCTGAGAGTGTGAAACATCTTCCTGGAAAGCTGCCTCCAATACTTTCAGGATGGGTTTGCAAACTTTATTCTTGAAATCTTGACCCATGAACACATACAGCAGTGGATTCAGGCAGCTGTTGATGTAGGCCAGGCTGGTGACGATGGGGGAGGCAATAGTGGTGACATTAAAGAGTTTGAAATTTTGTTTAGTTTGAGCCGCTATTTCAATTAAAGCGATGCAGTGAAAGGGAGCCCAGCACAGGAAAAAAGCGGTGATAACAGCAACAATGATCTTAAAGGGGCGACTTGAATGGCTGGACAGGGTGCGGTTCCTCCTGAGACGATAAATTATCGCAGCATAACAGGAGACAATGATAGTGAAGGGGACAACAAAACTCAGGAGGAAGCGGGTGATGGTCATAGCTTGCAGACGAAACACTCCAAGCTGAAGTACAGCTGGGTTATTAGTGTCATCAGAAAGAGCAAAGTTGTTGAAGCAGTTGATGACTTTTTTATTGAATGATAGCCGAGTGTCCCTGAAGACAAAGTACGGAGTGCTGAGAATCAGAGCCAGGAACCAAACGCCCACACTCACACAGGACGCCTTGTATACACTGCGGTAGTTCTGGGCCCAGATGGGCCAAACCACAGACACACATCTGTCCACGCTGATCACCATCAGAATGTAGACACTGGCAAACATGTTCAGGGAGCCTACCCCGCTGTTCAGTTTGCACATGAACTTGCCAAAGGGCCAGTGGAAACCCAAAGCTGTGTACGTAAAACTCAAAGGAAGGAATACTGTGAAGAGCAAGTCAGCCACGGCAAGGTTGAGGAACCAGACCGTGGTAACCGTTTTCTTCATCTTGAAACCAGTAACCCAGATAACAACTCCGTTTCCCACCACACCAAGAACGAACGCCAGGCAGTAAACAATGACAGACATGATGTTGAGTGACCGTCTCAGCTCGGTGTAGTCCACGTAGTCCCCGTAGTCATACTCGTAATAGTCATAAGAAGAGTCATTTTTTCCAGTGGAATCTGTATTGAGGTCATAGAAAGGTTCCTCTGTCATTAGCTCCATCATTGTCTTGAGACCTGCAACATGAAAATAATGTTTAAATGCTGACAATAACTTCTGACCATCGGTGTGGACGCAATGACGTTGAGTGACAAATGTTTATAAATTCTGGCCAACCATTACTCGTAACTTCATCAAAAGTGTGATTGCTGTTCGATATACCCGTTGCATTGATGTGATAGAATGGTGTACTAGTCATCTTCTCAATTGTCTTGATACCTGCAAAGACAAAGTGAAGTGTTATTTCTTTGTCTGTATTATGAACCACAGTTTAATACATGTATCTACCTTCCAAGAATAGCCTACTAAAATGCTAGTCACAAAATGTTTACTGGATCTTTCCAGAGTTGCGGCAAGTTCCTCTGTCGACAGTCATTCTACATCATCATTTCGTTATTTATTTCCTCTTGTTTGCCAACAATGTCGTCAAAAGAATTAAGAAATGTAGGACGTGATCACACTGTGTCCGCATGAACAGTCTTTTCATCTTCCAGGGTATGAACGGTTTGAGGAATATGAAAACAATCTCGACCCAATGGAACACTAGAGGGAGATTTTGGACCGACATGTCCGTTAACATTCTCCATCAACATCATTAAATGCTAAATGAGATGATATGAACATAAGCTATGAGAGGTCATTATTTATTTGAATTTTTGCCTCAAGAGCACCAATGCCATGTAAATGCACTGTAAAACATTTGTCTTATGAGATTAAATCAGAGTCTAAGAGTATACCTTGCATCAAGGCTGATACAAGGTATGGTGTGTGCCTTTGCTAGATGTACTATATGACGATATCTTTGTTTACACTTTTTTATCACGTAATTGAAGGTTCCAACACGGACATCCAGCCTTCTCTGTCCCCAGGCAACGCTGGTTATCCTTGCTAGTTATTCATAAATCAAGATAAAAGACTCACATAGTCTTGAAATAGTTTCAACTACACTTCCTGGACCCCAATATGAAATATTTACTGCTATTCTGCTATTTCACTAAACTGTTTATTAACCCTCCTGTTTTCTTCGGGGTCAAAATGATCCGCCACTGTGTTGAAAACCCCTATACACAGAATATGAGGACAACAGGAGGGTTAAGTTCACTGAAATCAAGTGGTTAAGCTTATTTGATTAATTTCAATGAACTGCTATATAGTTAAAATATGGGGTTAGGCTAAAGCCAAAATCAGATGATTACGGTACCTTTTTGAAGTCTCTCCGGTCGAGGATGTGTCTAAAGCAGAAGTAACCCTGATCAGCGTCTCAGAGGTTCATATTGCATCGGAAATGTCCCAGTTCACATTGAGGTGGGGCACTTCCTTTATCACAACCAATCACACCTCATGGATTGACTTTAGCTGTTAATGCATTGCAATTCAGAAATGTCTCCACATTTCCTTTCATTTCATCATTCATACGTGTTGTAATGCATATCCTGTTAATTATTGCTCGTTGCTTTTACCTATTTATTTTTGAAATACTCTCATCTTGTTGCTTCAGTTCCTGTGTTTCCGGCTCATCACCTGCGTCCACATATTCACCTGGCACTGGTTTTCCTATCCTTAAGTTTGTAAGGTGAAAACATGGGAGAGGGGGCTCTCCTCAAGTCCTTCTTTGACTCTGTGGTGGCATCAGCCATCTTCTACGGATCGGTCTGCTGGAGCAATAGCATCTCAGCTACTGACAGGAAGAGACTGAACAGACTGGTGAAGAAGGCCAGCTCTGTCCTGGGCTGCCCTCTTGACCCTGTGGAGGTGGTGGGAGACAGGAGGATGATGGCCAAGCTGTCATCTCTGTTGGACAACACGTCCCACCCCCTACAGGACACTCTAACATTCCTGGGCAGGTCGTTCAGTGACAGGCGGATTCACCCTCGGTGTCTCATGGAGAGATACCGCAGGTCTTTCCTACCTGCAGCAGTCAGACTCTATAACCAAGACTGGGAATAAAGACTTTCTGATTCTGATTCTGTATATAAACTCCCTTCGGTTTGTCTTGTATTCCAGATTGTCTTGTGTTGTCTTAGCCTTTTTCAAATGTTTGTTCTTGTCCTGGGTTTGTAGTCTCTATTCGGTCCAGAAGCCTTACACCATACAGCATTTGACGACGTCATGTATTTTGTTGCAACACACATTACTATTGTCATTTTGTTGTTCTGTTTTCGACTGAATCAACCTGTGGACACATTTTACATCCTCTTACATCACATGTCTTCATTCTGAACAAGAAAGTCACAGCAGTGTCGGGTTTTTAAGATGATTGTACTTCTACAAAAATATATCTAAGATTTTATTTGATGTCACACACGTTTTGCTGCAGTTTGTGTAGTGTCACATATTAACAACCAGCCTGTGCCAGTGTTGCTGTGAAAGAACTGGTCATATTTCCCCTCCACAGTGACTAATCACCACCACATTTCAAACCTGTCATAGCCTCAGCAGCAGCACACATAATGAAGCTGGCTTCTGCTAATTATCCTGTCATTCTCAGCTATGTTACAGACCTGTAGCACAGTTAACCTCATGACCATGATGTGATGTGTACTGTAATGTGGAAATGGATGTGTCCATCTCACTGAGGACACAGAACCCCAAATGTCTAATCATGATTATAACTGGAATAAATTTGAGAGAAAGAAGAGATTTCAACACACTTATTGAATGTCTATTGCAGTTTATGCTGTATAGGCTGTTAAACAGCCAACATGCTTTGTTTTGTTTTATGTAAAACAGTTCCCTCTGCTGGTTAAATCTATGACATGTGCAACACATTACAACTACAGGAGCTTTTATGACATCCCGTTCCAAATTCATAGGCGTTAGTATGAAGTTGATCCTCCCTTTGCCGTTATAACAGCTTCCACTCTTCTGGGAAGGCTTTCTACAAGATTTTGGAGCGTGTCTGTGGGAATCTTTGCCCATTCATCTAGAAGAGTATTAGTAGTAGTTAAGGTCAGGGCTCTGTGCGGGCCAGTCAAGTTCTTCTGCACCAAACCATCCAGCCATGCCTTTATGGACCTTGCTTTGTGCACTGGGGCACAATCATGCTGGAACAGAAAAGGGCCTTCCCCAAACTGCTTCCACAAAGTTGGAAGCATAGAAATGTACAAAATAACTTGGTAAGATGAAGCATTAACTTCACTGGCTGAGGCCAACCACAGAAAAACAACCCCATAGCACCACCCCTCCACCAAACTTTACAGTTGGCAGAATGCAGTCAGGCAGGTAACGTTGTCCTGGCATTCACCAAACCCAGACTGGTGCATCAGACCGCCAGATACAGAAGTGTCATTCGTCCCTCCACAGAACATGTTTCCACTGCTCCAGAGTCCAGTGGCGGTGTGCTTTACACCACTCCATCCGACGCTTGGCATTGTGCATGGTGATGTAAGGCTGGCATGCAGCTTCCCAGCCATGAAGCTCCTGGCGAACAGTTTTGGTGCTGATGTTAATGCCAGCGCTGGTTTGGAACTCTGCAGACTTTTACGCACTATGAGCCTCAGAACACGGCGACCCCGCTCAGTAACTGTACGTAGTCTGCCACTTCGTGACTGAGTTGCTGTGATTCCTAAACGTTTCCACTTTGCAATAATACCTCTAGGGGAGAATCAATTTCACGAACTGACTTGTTGCAACGGTGGCATCCTATTATAGTACCAGCTTTGAATTCAGTGAGCTCTTTAGAACGACCAGTTCTTTCACAAATGTTTGTGAAGGCAGACGAGGCTCGGTGCTTGACTTTATACACCTCTGGCGGTGGGACTGAATGAAACACCTGGATCCAATGATTAAGAGGAGTGGCCCATTACTTTTGTACATATAGTGTATGTGAGTGAAAATAGAGGAGGAAATCCTCACGTCGAATAGAAATGAGTGTCTAAACAAGCTGGAAGTGCATCTGGACATCATGGAGCTGGATGACAACGACACCACAGACTTTCACCTTGACGATGACTTTCTGGAAGACTGAGACCTTCCGCCACTCTGCTCCCACACTCTTCATAGAGAGTGAGAGAGAGAGACACATACACCCTTCACCCCGACAAAAACAACAAATAGTATTTCAATAATATAATGTATATAATGATGACAATAAAAATCACAATCACATACTTTATCATTATTATCCTAATGGGACCTTGAAAGTGTTTCCAACTAGAGCTTAACCTATAAACCATAAAGAAGAAGCCAGTGTCAACCATCGGTTTGTGGAGTCACGTTCTGAAGCCGCAAGTTAGTCATTTTGGCTGATGCCGTCTTGATTGTTTGCACATTGGTGACCATGTTTGCAGCTGCAGTGAAGTTCCTTTGTAAATCAAACCCTGCTTCTCATCTACTTCACTCTAAATGGAACCGTCATTTTAAAAATGAACATCATTCTGTGCTGACGAAGACTTGAAACCAGCGGTTGAGACCATAAACCAATTCGGAAATTGGATCCTTTTGCAACCACTGGAGGCCACCTGGTGGCCGTTGGAAACAATGCATGTTTGAGGCTCTTCTGCATTGGTATCAATTCTCAGACCCGGAGTATCCTGTATTTCATACAGTCTAAAGCTCAATGTTTTGAAAAAAAAATTATACAAATCAAATGGTTATTTACATTGTTTACACAAGAATCAACTTTTATAGACAAGTTTATTTTACAATATGCCACATATACCAAAAGTACACATTTATGACGTCAGATGATTAATGAAACAATATCAGCATATAATAACTGTATAGTGACTATAATGATAGACAGTCAATAATATATACTAGAAATAAATAGTATGTTCATTGATCATTGACAAATAAATCCCAAGAAAATGAATTTGCAACAATCATAATTAGTAACTGTTTTGACTGAGTATAGTCAAAATGAATAAAGGATTAAATGAGGAAAAATGAGGGAAATAGATGGTTGAAAATGAACATGATTTGGGTTTTTTTTTACGACAGACAGACACTGTCTTTATTGGGCAAAAATGCATTATAATCCTTTGATTATGGACAATTCCAACATGCATGTACTCGGGGTTGGGGTCAAAGACAACTCTAACCCCAAAACTAAGGAGGAAAAGATCATAACAAGCAACACACCATGCAGCCGCCACTTGAAGAATAACAACCTCATAGCCTGTTCTTAATAACAACAATGCTATATATAGCAAGATATGCTGCAGACAAAGTTAAGTTTGTGGAATACGAATAAAAAATACAGTATAATATTTCACAACTTCTCTTTCACTTTGTGTGTAACCTAAATGGTTGCAGGTCGGCTGAGAGAATTAGCTATGTGGGCGCTATCATGTATACACAAAATGAGTGTTCTTGGCTGCATCTAGTTGTGTGTGAGGTGGAAGTTTGTTAAACATAGTCGGGGACTCTGCTGATTAATTTAGCTTGCGATAGGCCTGTTTGTACAGTAGTTAGGGCCACGGATTTGTCCAACTTCCATCATTACTATGATACTTAGGTCATGTGTCAGCCATTATTTATCATTATTGCCTACAGCTGTTTACTATAAATAAATGTTAGCTTTTCCCCTTGTTGTAAAATACAGGCAGGAACAACATCTGGAGTGTCACAAGACCATAACTATAATATATTTTGTCCAATACTCAAATATTATCAAATGCCTTTGTTAATACTATGGGTGTACTTTATAGATAGAACTCTTTTCTGGGCCTTATCAGTTACCTAATCATTATCAGCTCACATTCATCAAACTGCATCACGTTAAAGATAATATATAGAGGCCTCAAAGCCCGTTATATGAAAACACAACTAAAAATATAAATGTTATTTGTATTATACAATTACAATTGCTATGTACAATTACAGTATTTGATATTGCAACCTTATACCTCAACATCAGAAACTGACTTCTCTTTGCTCCGACTGGTGACCATTGAGTTTGTATAGGTATATGAGCGTGAAACCTCCTCCTGGAAAGCTGTCTCCAATACATTCAGGATGGATTTGCGAACTTTATCCTTGAAGTCTTGACCCATGAACACATACAGCAGTGGATTCAGGCAGCTGTTGAGAAAAGCCAGGCTGGTGGCGATGGGGACGCCGATAGTGGTGACATGGTCCAAGGTTTCACTGGAGTGATCAGCCATGTGATTCACCAACTCAATCAGAGCCATGATGTGATACGGAGCCCAGCACAGGAAAAAAGTGATGATAACGGCAGCAATGATCTTAAAGGGGCGACTTGAATGGCTGGACAGCGTGCGGTTCCTCCTGAGACGATGGATGATCGCAGCGTAACAGGAGACAATGATAGTGAAGGGGACTACAAAACCCAGGAGGAAGCGGGTGATGGTCATAGCTTGATGTCGAAACAGCCGAAGTTGATTCACATGCTGTGTTTCATAATCATCAGAAAGGGCAAAGTTGTTGAAGCAGTTGATGACATCGTCACTGACATATGATGGCCCAGTGTCCCTGAAGATGAAGTACGGAGTGCTGAGAATCAGAGCCAGGAACCAAACACCCACACTCACACAGGACGCCTTGCATACGCTGCGGTAGTTCTGGGCCCAGACGGGCCAAACCACAGACACACATCTGTCCACGCTGATCACCATCAGAATGTAGACACTGGCAAACATGTTCAGAAAGCTGATGGTGCTGTTCAGTTTGCACATGAACTTGCCAAAGGGCCAGTGGAAATCCAAAGCTGTGTACGTCACACTCAAAGGAAGGAATGCTGTGAAGAGGAAGTCAGCCACGGCAAGGTTGAGGAACCAGACCGTGTTAATGGTTTTCTTCATCTTGAAACCGGTAACCCAGATAACAACTCCGTTTCCCACCACACCAAGAACGAACGCCAGGCAGTAAACAATGAGAGACATGATGTTGAGTGACTGTCTCAGCTCGGCGTGCTCGTCCTTGTAGTCATACTCGTCGTCGTCGTACAAAGAGACATTTTTTCCAGTGGAATCTGTTGTATTGAGGTGGTAGAAAGGTGTCTCTGTCATTAGCTCCATCATTGTCTTGAGACCTGCAACATGAAAACAATGTTTAAATGCTGACAATAACTTCTGACCATAGGTGTGGACGTTGAGTGACAAATGTTTATAAATTCTGGCCAGCCATTACTCGTAACTTCACTTGGACTTGAACCATGTGTCTCTGAATACTTGACTACTCTCCCAAAGTCCAAAATATGATGACAAATTTGTAAAAAAAAAAACTTGGGTAAAAGATTTTAAGAAATGCAGTACTAGGCCTAATAAATATTAGGCAAATCAGTTCCCTTTTAAAAATTGGACACAGTATTAGTTTGGAAATAACACAAGGACTTGTTTATGTATCAAAACTAAAGCCTCAAACTTGCCTGTCTTAACTCGGGACTTGACTTATTTGAGTTAAAATAACTTCATCTCACCTCTGCTATGGATAGACTGAAATCATCTAATTTAAAAGTTAGACGTAACTGATCCACTTTTCAGGAAAACGATATTTAAGCTTAATTTGTGTAATTTCAAAAGGGGTTGTTGTTCCCAGGGAAACGACTGAAACAGTAATGGGGCAGCAGTCCAAACCCAAAGCCAAATCTGTCTTGAAATTACATTTGAGAAAACAACATTCTGAACTTCCTATGGTTGTTTGACCTCGACATAATTAAAGGTCTGCAGCACCACTGTGATTCCGGGAAATCAAACATCCATCCTTTCTGCAGACAGCGCACCGATGATCCGCAGAATGTGAGGAGCAAAGGTTTTGCAAAGTTGTGGTCAGAGTCTATCCACAATAAATACAAACAAACAAAGACAAAGGTCGCTCCCGTACTGTAGATATAGAAACCTAATTATTAATCAACACGAATAAATTACTCACACGAATCTTTGTCGCCCAGTAAAGATTCAAACGACGCGGTAGAAATTCCCCTTTAAGTTTCTTTTTTAAATACTGTAACTTAACACTGATGTTTTTATTATCCGTCTCTTGAGTAAGTTTTCTGAGCCCGACAAAGATCAAATACCTCTTTCAAAGCTCTCCAGTCGGATGGCGACGTCTCCGCCGAAGATAAAGATCCGTGGAGGCTGCACAACTCTCGCACCAGACTTCTTAAATATGTGACGTCATCGCTCACATCTGGGCGGGACCAAGAGCATCCCCCCTCCCCCTCCTCGTGTGAGGGCCACCAAACCTTCCTCTTATTTCTTGCCTTTCCGTGAGACAAGCACACATTTGGCTTTATTTATAGATGATAGCCTGGTCGTATCCCTGCAGTTAAATGTATGAACACATTGACTTCATGGTCTGAGAGAGTGAAACATCTGTAGGCAGCTCCTATCAGAAAGTGCATCTCTGGCACTCATCTGATCTCTGACACAAAATGTCTTGCTACAACACGTCTGTGTTGCTCACTGGAGTCTCCATGAGGGAAAACAAACAGAAACCTAACAACAAAACCTCAGAAAAAATGCGGTTTTGATAAGATGACTACCTGGGAAAGAGCGGAACGTCGACTTCTCCTGTCAACAAACGATCCGGCTGCGTCATGTGTTTTCCTCAGTGTGGGTTGTGCTTATGACTGCTTGAGGTTCAGTCTAATTGCTGTCTTTTCACTTTGAATCGACATCTGGTCATGGAGGTAACATGTTGGTAATGTTGGTAACTCTGTCATATGTACGGAATATCACAGCTGCATCTGAGAGTCATTTAGGATTTCCAAGCTGTTTTCTTAAACACAAGGCGACTCCCTCTTTGTCGCTGTCCACTTGAAGTAAGACATCTAGAATATAGAGCCTCTCTATAGCCAAACCTGCAAGCAAAACATACTTGGAGCAAGATTCATCTTTTTGTAACACAATACAGGAATTAATATTAATAATGGGACAATCTATCTGCAATATGTATCTTTTTTTATTTTTAAATTCGGATGCATGTCTGTAGCAGTGGCTGGGTTATTTTCGGTGACAAGGGAAAGCTTTTCATTCATTACAATAAACCATCTGCATCCCCGAAACATCTGACACTTCGTGTAAATGATAAAAGGTGCATTACAGAGTGGGACCAGACCTCAGTACAACCCTGAAGCAAAGGGAAAGGGTAGAATCACCCGGAAGCAAACCCAAACTCAACACAGCACATTCCTGCTGCTTTGGTGTGTTTTACTTTAAATATGTTCCACAAATTCAAACCTAAGACCTTAAAAAGAATCAAGGATCATCCAGTTTGACAAATGTGAAGGAACCCCGGGTTAAAAGCAACGCTGTGACAGGAACCTCCAGAAGTACTGAGAGTCCAAACCGTGAACCTGTTTTTAATGAACGCCTCGGTCTGGGTTTCACAAAGCAAACAGATTTCAGATATCACATGTGGATTAATGTGCAGCATCTAATTAATCAACAGGAAACATTTCAAGAACAATAAGAGATACAAAAAAGGAATACGATAATGAGAGCCAGATGTATTTATGGACATGGGGAGTGTTTGGCTGGAGAGAGAAAAAAAATCAATCTTTCTGGTGTCCCCAAAGTACAGCCCTACCTTACAGTTGGGAAGAAACTCTGCATCTGAGTTGGACTATGTGGTCATACTTCCTCCCACATGGTGAGTCGTTACTCGTGTCTCTGCTGCCCACACATTCATACATCTGCATGACATGATATGGAGTTGATGGTTGTTTTCGAGAGTTCTGTGGAATGTTTGCAGAGATGTTGAATGGACGTTTTCTGTTTCTTGAGACAGCATCTCAAAGATAAAAAAAAAGTTTGGATGGTTTGTTCAAACTTATATTTGTTTTTTTTTGGCCTTTGTGTTGTAATCAATCAGAATTTACAGTTATTTAATCGATTCTGTTTATGTGACAGAGTGTCATTAGCACTCTGACTGCCATACAAATGAGCTTTCGGCGATGAGGTGCGCTCGCATGTTGGTACGCTGAAGCCGGCGGTTCGAGACCCAAGGCGCCGCGACTACCTTCACTCTTCTCCCGTCACTAAAATTGATAAAGAGTCAGAATTTTGTGAACGCGACACAAAAATTCACATCAAACGTGCGGATCGTCTTTACTTTTGAATGACTAACATCTGCATCGCTTTAAGGATGTTAATGATGATCAGAACTTTGAAAGACAACAGTGAAAACGCAATGATGCTGAAAATGATGAACTGATCAGTGTAAGCTGCTAGAACCTGCCCAACCCTAAAACCGAATCCCCTGCCAATGTACAAACACAACCACACAGGAACTGTGTCCTGCCAATAGTCCAGATGTGAGGGGGAGGAAGAAATGAAGGAAAGCGGGGGGCACTGCAAGTCACTTTGAGTCCATTTACACTCCCAGGCTCTGCTTGAGCATGAACACCCTTGTTTGCATGCCAGAGGACTCGTGTTATCTTTACATTTTTTATCTCGAATGCATCAGTATCGTGCAACTCAGTACTTCCCCCACTTGATCATGCCAGAACCATAAAACAATTCATTCTAATGATGGAAACTGTTTGAAATACCCAGTTAACTCCCAAGAACTACCCTGTACACTTCAGCTCCATTTGTAGCATTACAATGCGAGCCTGTTTTAGCTTAAGCCCAGACAGACAGACTCCTCTTATTCATCTCGGTTTAGGATTCTCTTGAGCAACACATACACCCATTTTCATTTCTTCACCAAAATGTGTCTCTCAGATTTTTGAGTGTACAGTCTTTTAACAGAAGGCACAGCATTCTGCTGGTGTCTGCAGGGGATATTAATAGCCATCCCAAGGCTATAGTTTGAGGGAAGCCTTCAGAGCCCGAGGCTTGCCAGAGTTCTTGATTTACCAACCAAACCTGCAATTATGTGTGTGCCGCACAAATACCAATTTGGGTGTGTAAAACAACCAGCGGAGGTTCGGAGGGAATTCAGTCTTCAGCAGAAGGGTGGTGTATGAAGTCGGAGATTTGGGGTTTCTTCGTCTACTTCACTGCAGCAGATGGGAAAGTGGGGAAATAACATGATACGCAAATCTAAACTGTGTTTCTGTGGGATCGTGAAATACTAATAACATGCTGCAGTTTACAAGTCAATAAAGTACGCTGTATTTTTTCGTCGCTGTTGAATACAAAACACTGTGAGCTGAAAGCATTTCCAAATCCACGACTCCTTTATTAAGTGAACTGGTTCCAGCTACACAGTAGTGAAGACACAAATGTGAATCTGCTGTGTGTTTGAACCTCAAAGGTTTGTTGATCTTGTTGCGGCTCTGACTGGAAATCAAACCCTTCTTTCACGGGTGTGGAGAGGTCAGGAATTTTGTTTGTCAAGTCAAAATAAGGGCCGACTACATTTGCCCCCACGATGCCTCATTGACGTGTTTTTTTTTTTTTTTTTTTTTTTGTGAAATAAACCACACACATGGAAAAAGCTGAGCCTCAATAACCTAAACCACTTCCTTTCTTTCGTCCTTACTTTCAACCGCAACGCCTGTTCCACTTCAGCAGACATAAGGGATATGAATAATCAGTCTTGGACCTGCCTGCTGACAGAAAACAAGCATGGCAAAGCATAAATCAAACAGATCTTTGACACAGGGCTTCCTCTGTCTGTCCGGGTGTATTTTGAGGTACAGTGGAACAGGAACTAGTTAAACATAGAGTGCCACATGGGTAAAAAAAAAAATCTTTATTCTATTCAGGGTTGGAAATGCTGGAAATTAGGACTTTTTAATGTTATGAAAGTCAATAACTCTTTTAAGTTTAGGAGAAGGCAGCTGCTTTCGTTTCCTAAGTTAACCAACTTATCACCTCCTGACTTCTGTTCTGCAGATGTGCAACTAAACAGGCATCTGGGTGTCGTATGGGAGACAATGAAAGAGATCTCCACCTTTGAGCAATTAGCTCAGGGACTTTGAACGTTTTTTTTCACATTTACTCGATTTGATTCCAAACTAGTCGGCAATGAAAGTTTCTGTCATGTTTTGGAACATCGCAAACAACACGGAGACGCAGCTCGACTGATAAACAAGCAAATACAAACATGCAACAGATATTCCTTCATGTCCTCCCTCTGAGTGCATTTCTCAGCACAATGTGCCGTGTTGATATAAGACACGCCCCAAATTGCAATCGAAGGATTCAAACACTGATGTGGAGTTTTGGAAAAGATTTGCGGCCGATGATGTGTCTACCACAGTAATGAGGGCGGGGGAAAACCTGCCTGTGCTGGATGGGAATGTGTTATATGTTAGCTGTAAGTGTATAATAATAGGCTTTGGTTAAATGTACTCTCACATTTAAATGTTTTCCTGTCTGGCGCTGATAAACACCTTTGCTCATGCATGAGTGACGCGGCCTCGTATCTCTCGATATCGCCCCGTCTCTGAATCAGACTCAGGCTTTAGACCCCAGGTTGAATCTTAAAACACGTTTTCACAGTTTCATGTATCGTTTTATGAACACATACACTATATGGGAATAAAAGGAGTTGCTCAGCGGGGTGGAAAACGACTGAGAAATCTTCCGGTGTCATCGATGATAACAAGCAGGGAGTTGATAAAGATAACAGCCTCACATTTCCAGTCCAGATTAGTTTTCTCTGACTAATGCTGTATGAGAGGATTTAGCAATGCAAAAGGTGACGTTCTTATCATGAATTGCAACACAGCAACCAACTGCTTTATTCCATGCAGCATGTAACTGACTGGCACATTGGAAGTTTATATGTATAAGGACATTAAAGCTTTATTTTGGGGTCATTTATAGTAAAGTTGCATGTTTTCAATAGTTGATTCACCTTGGCTGAGGCCGTTTTTAAACACATGAGTTCAAGCACACCCGCATTCCAAATCAAACTTTCTTTTCCTGAACACACGTATCAATGTAACAGGTCGGGTGAATTGTTTTGTCCGTAGTCCTTTTCTCTTCTTCTCTGTCAGCTCAGCAGGGCGAGGCAGACGGCCGCCCACCCCGAGTCTGGATCCACTTACGTTTTCTTTTTCTTAACATGGATTATTTTCTCGTCGGTGTTGCCAAGTGCTCGTCGGGGAGTGCTGTCTTTGCCTGATATGTCACAATTGATCACTTCATTATGATTTAGTGTTATACAGATACAATGTTAGTGAATTGAACCGACAGAAAACAGTGACTTGAAACTTACAAGTAACTGTGAGCTCATATCCAGACAGAAATTACCGGAAATCCACTGGAACATACGTGTTTATTCCTCCAAACCCCACCTGTTTACGCCTTGAATGTTTCTATGTCTGCGCATCAAACCTGGTGTCACAGGGGAACGTAACACATGTTGGGTGTTTGATGTACAGAGGTGTACCTCTGACGGTAAAGGACCTTGAGGAAAAGGAGATAAGAGGATTAAAATAGCTGCAACTGTGAGGTTGACGACACATTAATCTGCTGGGACGACCGACAGACAGACATGAAGCTTTTACTTCTTCTTACTCTCTTTGGAGGGGCAGGTATAGTACTATTGATAGATACTACTGTATGTCTGAGTACTTTTTGAAGGGAACTTGTTTGGACTGAACTCACAGACGAGAGGTGAAACGTCTCCAAGGACTTGAGTTATTTTCTTTCTTAATTTCTAACACCTGTAGTTGCTCTCGGGGAAGATGACAGGATTGTTGGAGGGTACGAGTGCGTCAAAAACTCTCAGCCCCACCAGGTGTCTCTCTTCACTGGGTACAACTTCTGCGGGGGGGTTCTCCTGTCTAATGAGTGGGTGCTCTCTGCCGCACACTGCAGGACAAAGTAAGTTGTGAATCTCCCATCAGGATACGTCTTGACAGAATCTGAGTAAATACATGTTAAGATGGGTTTGATCCTTCCAGGTCCAATGTAGAAGTACGGCTGGGCGAGCACGACATCTGGGAGGCTGAGGGGACGGAACAGTTCATCATGTCGGCCAAGTTCATTCGCCACCCCGACTACAACTCCAGAACACAGGACAGCGATATCATGCTGATCAAACTGAGTCAACCTGCCACTCTCAACAGCTACGTGCGCCCCGCTGCACTCCCATCAAAGTGTGCCACCGATGGGACAATGTGCCGAATCTCTGGATGGGGGAGTCTTCGTCCCAGCAATGACGGCTGTGAGTTCAGCGAAACAGTAGTAAACTAAAAGGTTTGAATCTACCACATTAATGCATGCTCTGTTTCTTACGCCGTGTGTTCGCAGCAAGGTACCCCCATCAGTTGCAGTGCCTGGACGCCCCTCTCCTGAGTGATGATACATGCTTTAATGCATATCCTTTCCAAATCACAGAAAACATGATCTGTGCTGGTTATCTGGAGGGAGGGAAAGATTCCTGTCAGGTAATTTGGAGATTACTTCTGTAAATCAACAAGTTCTGCCTCTTGAAAATCTTTTTTATTTCATCCGTAGGGGGACTCCGGTGGTCCCATGATGTGTGACGGAGTTCTCCAGGGAGTTGTTTCTTGGGGGAAAGGCTGCGCTCTGAGGAACAAACCCGGGGTTTATACAAAGGTGTGCAATTATGTCTCCTGGATCAAGAACACTATGGCATCTGGCTAGACAGAAAACATATTAAAGAAATGATATGAGAGATGCACGCGAAAAGAGTCCACAGTGTGTTTTATCAGTGTGTCAATAGAGGGTGGCCTGAGCGTGAGAGATGACTGAAAATGTGCGAACATCAGCTTTTCTTATCACTTCTTCCCACACTTGTACAGCAGCGAGTGCTTCTACAAAAGAACTGATGTTCTCACAAAGACTTAAAGTAAAATGATTTTCAACTAGTGTCAAAACCGAGTGTATCATTAGTCTGTGTGCCTGAAAAAGCCTCTGGTGCAGTGCCATAATTTATAGCTTTGGTAAGCATGACTGTAAATCACAGGAGCACATATATAAGAGTTGAGTATAATGTCCCAGATCGAGCTGCCTGCCAAGCGTTCACAATATTTTGAAAGTACATCCTTGACTCAGACTGGCTTCGCAACAAATATGCAGACAACTCCTCTATAGTTTTGTGTATGAAAGCTGACATTTACAGTCAGCCAAGAGTAAATCATGAGGGCAAAAATACTGCCACACTGCTCTCTGTGGGCTGAAACTGCAAAGCATGTTGCAGTCTCTGGCCACATGCCACTGATTGTGGAGTGGAGCTACACAAGTGGAATTTAGCTGGTTCGCTCCCCAGCAGGGCTGTAATTATAATATACACTGAACAAAACTACAGTTGTATCACTTAGGATTTATACAAAGTTAATATACTTATGGTTCAAACAATTTAACCAATAATGCAGGTGCATGAAATCAACATCATGCGACTAAATGCAGACACGTTGCTGATGTACTCGAGGGGACAGAGCGCCCCAAAGACGCTCAGTAGAGGAGAGGTCGTGTTTCCAGCTTCCAGAAACTCTGTGCACATCCATCGTCATGATATAATGCCACCTGAGATCACGACTCCAGCCGATGAAGGTACATCCTGCTGAGATGTTTGTGACACCCATTTGAAAGGGCGCAAATAGTCAATCAAACAATATCGAGTATTGGAAGGCTAAAATCTGATTTAGCTTCCTTGGGTGTGGCTCGTGTAACACAGAGGAGACGAGTGAGTCACCAAGCAATTGCTTGACCACAGAATAAAGGCTGGTGCCTGAAGAGGCTTATGAACACGCACAGCATGTGTTCAAAAAATAGCTCTGATCTCTATACAGCATGCTGTCCGTTTTCACAAGTTTGGACAGGATGTCGATTCTGGTAATGCAGATGTCAGTGCTTTGAATCATACAGACTTCCACAAACCACTACTGACCTAGAAGTTACTGCAACTCGGTGAGAGTCCCTTTGCTCCTGCAGTTTCCTCTGCATTACATTTTCTTAATGTGACCTCAGACAATTGAACACTAAGTGGCTGCGATGATCAGCCGGGGATACGTCAGGAGGAACTACCAATTTAGCAGTGAGTTAGCGCTCTGAATAAGAACAGGGGACAAACTGAATGTATCACGATGAGATTATAATTATATGTGATTAAATATCTAATAAAATACTCTTCATTTCTATATGTAGATATTTAATCGCAAAAAAATCACAGAATATTGATCACAATTACCTAAAATGAATAAATCTTATATCATTGAATATATTTGCATGTTAAAATCTCAGTTACTAACAGTTACTTCCCCCACTTACTGTAATGTCATGGGGAACTGCTATAATAGTGTGAACAGAACTTCATTGTCCAGGATTGTCATGCACCAGCATGAGAACTGGAGGCTACATATATCAAACATAGAATGAAACATCAGGTGGCAGAATATCATTCACAGCAAAGGTACAGATTTCATACGGATCTCATGGAGCGAGATCCAGTTCTCCAAACTTATTGACTGGCACAGTCGGCATACGTGACATCAGTTTCCTGGTGGCTTCTATTTGGGTCTGACATGAAGCATGTTGACGGCACAGGCCAGCTCTGCTGCGGTTAAGGGTGTGGATCGACCTCAAGAGCGGTCAACAGATTTTGCCTGTTGAAAATCTCAAGGGGCGTCATCATTTTTAAGTCAGTACAGCAACTCATACCCTGTTTTCCACAAGGGCGGTACAAGGGCGGGTTCAGAGCTGGTGCCCAATCTTGGACCAGTTCACTTTGCTGGTCGAGAACCAAGAAACGATTTTGTGCTGGGGCATTATCATCGTGATCAACAAGATCAAATACAGCTTTATGGCCTCCATTTGAATAAAGAAGAAAAAAAAATGACCTAAGCTAGTGTAGCATCTGCCTAATCCAAGGAAGGAGAAGAGAACCCCAGAGCCAACCCATCATGTTTGGATGACATTGTAAGCTCACAAAGGAGGAATAGGAGTAGCACCAGCAAAAAGGTGATGGGCAGCCATTATTGTGGTGCTACAGACGTGTATCGGTGTGGCTCTGGAGTGGCCCTCTGGCCTGTGGGAAAGCAAATTGGTTTAGACAATTGAACCAACTCTGAACCGACACTAACACCAGCCAAATTTGAAATAGTGGAGAGGGGTATCAGTGAACCATGAAGCGGTGGTATCAGTCCTCTGAAGTCAGGGTTTTGTAGCATGGAAAAGTTTAGAGACAAGCGCCTTCGTTTGTGACACAAATTAGGACATGTCTCCTCCTTTTACACCACACAAAGACAAAAAACTCCCTACTTCTCCTGCTTCCTCTTTTTTTTTTACTTCTGCAGTTTCATAGAGGAACCAGCAGATGGCAGCATCAACTTAGACACAAGAACAGTTTGATTTAAGCGCCTGCGGTGACTTATATGTTTATTTATCAAGTTCTATGTGATCATAGAGCTCGACACTGTGATGTAGTTTTTAGACTATGGATGCACAGATTCTGCCAAAATAAATAATAGCAATGAATGTGCACAAATATACATCCGCAGTTGATATAGTCTGGAGAACATAAATACAAAACTGCACTTTAAAACAGTGAGTAACCATTCAGTGTGCTTGTGATTTAAAGATGTTGGGGTACATGTTAATGTAGGTCTGAGCAGGTTGGCTGTTGGCTGCAAACATCAGAAAGGGTGAGCCAATAAATCCTCCAAGAGTTTCCGAATAATCGAAAAAGGGGGAACATACAAAGTTTTATGAATTAAAACTAGCAGTCTAAACATAAAAGAACAGGATGCTTTCATTTTGGTAACCCGCCTCTTCAGACGTGACAGCCTTGTAAATCTCCATGGTAAAAAGAAAAAAAACACAGCCCTCAGCCAACGGGACCGACCACCGCCCCCACTGACGCACGGCTGAGTCAGTGGTGGCGCGCATACGTTATTAGTCCTGGGACATAAAATCCGCTCTCATGGTCCCATCAACACAAGCTGCCAGTTTGGAGCAGAAACTGGATGCCTCGCAAATTCAAAATCGGAGCAAAGCATCAGGTAGTGTTGAAATACATTTATCATGTGTTTAGTTACTTTAGGTACTTTATACATTTATTATTATATGTTTTAGTTTTGTAAATAACTTGCTTGTAGAAAAAAACGAAATAAGTTTAAATACTGTGAAATCAGGATGTATTTTGTAAATACATATGAAAAAAAAACCCATTTCATCCAGGGTTTGGACGTGTAATAATTGAGATAAATATTTATTTCAATTATTAATTTCTGCCCTCTGTGAGATATTTAACTGTAAGTTGTTGAATCTATATTTACACATTATAGTGACTTTACACTTTACTTGTTATCTGATTTAAGTTACGAATGTGCTTCTGTTTTTTTTCATGTACTAATGCATCCAGCGAACTTGCTGTGTTTTTAATTCATATATTCATTTCTTGGAATTCAACACAAATTTATCATCGTGAAATAATTACAAATATTTTTAAAAAGATATAAATGATGCCAATTCATTTCCACAGCCGGAATACAAGCAATTAACTATTATATGTATTATGTGTGGTTTGAAGTAAAACGTTAGGATATACTAATGTGTGTCTTTGTTTCTCTTAGGCAACACAATGGAGTTGAAACCTTTAATAAAAAAGCTGGGCTCGATTATCCGAGCTATCCTCACATTCCTTTTCGCAATAGCTGTTTTGGGGTTGATGCTATGGGCCTATGTTCAAGGTTTCCAACTTGCAACTTCAGTGTACGGAATCATCTCCTTTGGCTTCTATGGACTACTCCTATCACTCCACGTGCTGGTCCAGAGCCTCTTTGCCTTCATAGAGCACCGACGAATGAAAGCTCGCACAAAGGCTTGCACCTTTACTAAGACCATCGGCTTCACCATATCAGCGTACCAGGAGGACCCTGTCTACCTCAGAGAGTGCCTCAACTCCATCAGGGCCCTCAAGTATCCACCTGAGCTCCTGCACATCATCATGGTGATAGATGGGAACACGGATGAGGACCGATATATGATGGACATGTTCCGAGAGGTGTTTGCCGACCAAGATCCCGGTTTTTATGAGTGGAAGAATAACTACCATACATGGAACCCCGCCCAGGCGGAAATGAACACAGATGTTGACCCTGAAATGGAAGCTGATTATATTGTAGGAGAGGATCCACAGCGAGAAAAGGTAGAACACCTGATCCAAACCAAGAGGTGTGTGTGCATCATGCAGAAGTGGGGTGGCAAGCGGGAGGTGATGTACACGGCATTCAAAGCCCTCGGCTCATCAGTTGACTACATACAGGTATATATATATATATATAAATTCTCCCTTTGTGTTCCTAATCTTAATTTTTTTAAACCAGTGAAAAGAACGTTGCAATGCTTGAGAATTAAATGTCATGTCTGTCTTTCTTGCTCACCAGGTGTGTGACTCTGACACCAAGCTGGACCCCCTGGCGTCGGTGGAGCTGTGCAAGGTGTTGGAGAGCAACCCCAAGTATGGTGCTGTGGGAGGAGATGTGATGATCCTCAACCTGAAAGACTCTTACATCAGCTTCATGAGCAGTCTTCGATACTGGATGGCTTTCAACATAGAAAGGTCTTGCCAGTCCTTCTTCAACTGCGTATCCTGCATCAGCGGTCCTCTGGGTAAGGAAAATGCCTATTTCTGCGGTTGTGAGTGATAGAAATGGTTTCTAAATGGAACTGGAACTAACATTTTGTGTTTTCATTCATTGCTCATTAAAGGGCTGTACAGGAACGATCTTCTTCAGCAGTTTCTCGAGTCCTGGTACAATCAGATGTTTTTGGGAAGCCACTGCACGTTTGGTGATGACAGACATCTAACCAACCGGATGCTGAGCATGGGTTACGCCACAAAGTAAGGAACTGCTTCATTTGCTTATAATGATGGCAATTACCCCTGAAAGATGAAGTTCTCATCGGTGTTTTCTTGCCACTCTTTGTAGGTACACAGCTCGCTCAAAATGCTACACGGAGACGCCGGCTCAGTTTTTACGTTGGCTCAACCAGCAGACCCGATGGACAAAATCTTACTTCCGTGAGTGGCTCTACAATGCAATGTGGTGGCACAAGCATCACCTCTGGATGACCTACGAGTCCATCGTCTCTGGTATTTTCCCCTTCTTTGTTACTGCCACCATCATCCAGGTGTTTTGGACGGGCACGCTGTGGGACATCCTCTGGGTCCTGTGCTGCATCCAACTGATCGGGCTGGTGAAAGCAGCTTATGCCTGCATCCTGCGCAGAGACATTGTGATGGTGTTTATGTCCCTCTACTCAGCTCTGTACATGACCAGCCTGCTGCCCGCTAAGTACTTTGCCATCCTCACCATGAACAAAAGCACCTGGGGGACATCAGGCAGGCGTAAGATCGTAGGGAACTACATGCCTCTCCTCCCTTTGTCAGTTTGGGCAGCCATTCTATTAGCTGGGATTGGTTATACAATCTTCCAGGAAAGCAAATCGAATTGGTTAACTCCTGCAAAAGAACTAGAGACGGAGTTTCTCATCTTTGGCTGTGTGGTCTACGTGTGTTACTGGCTATTTATGATGTTATTATACTGGGTTTGGTTTCGCAAGTCATGTAGAACACGTGCCAAAAGTTATGCATTGAATGTTTAGAGTCCACAGTGTCCAAAGAAGACCTAGACAGAGGTTAATTTATTGACAGTCAACAATTTAGTTGATTTTATTTATTTATTTAGTTTCACATTCCAGTAACCGATGGACAGTAATGTGGTTTCATGCAGCTGCTAAACCAACAAGCCTAGAAAATGAAAATGTACTATTGGTGAAACGGATCAAATTGATATTACCTGAGCAAAAAATATCAAAAGTACAAAAGTTGACATTGAGATGTTGTTGCACGTTTAAATGAAACTGTACTGAGGGCTGTTGGGCCATGCACTTCTCAGGTTTCTCTTGTATTGATGGGAGAGATTACCTTCAGATATTTATTGAAGTCCCAAGATTTGAAGAAAATAACATTTTTCTATTAAACCTTTAGGTAAGGGATCTTGGGTTATGTATCTTTTAAAACTATGTGTGTGACGTGTCGACATGCGATTATCTTGATGTAAGAACTCCACTCGAGGAGGTTTTCAGTGCGTCAGTTAGTGACCATTACCTCGCCACTTTTGTTATTGCACTGGATGCTGGATGGCACTTTTCTTCAGAGTTGCAGACTTATTTGAAAACACAGAACATGAAAGGGGTTGCACAGCGGGAAACGTAATGGAAAATCGCTAATCAAGATCCGTCCTGCGTTTCACATTACCTTTGAAATTACAGATAAACTTTGTGCTTTTCAATATTGTCTTACGTGCGTAAGCGGAATGAGCAGTTATTTGGTCTGTGTGGGGGAAACAGATTGACTCCTGTGAGAACGGTTGCCGTCATGGAATTCATTCCAAGTTCCTAATCCCCATATCTCTGGACCATAACACTTAGTCCCTGATAAGCGAGTACTCCCACTTCACTGCCAGGGACAAACAAAGAGGAGTTTTGATCGCTCATTCGTGTATCTCGTGTGCTCCTTAAACTGCATGTCTGCAGTCTTTATTTCAGAAACCTGGAGTGAGACTTTATTCAATAAAGGGTTTCTATGACCAAGCACAAGCAGAAAACTGTAACGTACATCTTTGAGAAAAGCCCGTAATTATAATGATACTGTGGCTGAGGGCCAAAGAGTCACTTTCTGAAACCTGAAGCAATGTAAGTCTTTGTATATTAATGCTGTAAGTCCACTGTTTTGACATGTGAAGTATGTCTGTACTGTGTAAGATGCACTTTGTTATAATGAGAGAATATTAGACAAAAGCATGATTTATACATTTTGTGTGCTTATTTTTCTAAGCAACATACATTTTGTCATGGCTGGGTGTTGTAAGAATATGTGAAAAAAAAAAATGATGGTTTTGGGAACAAAATAAAAAAATAAAATATTTTTCTAATGTGAACGGTCGTTATGTGTTTGGATCAAAGGACTACCGGTGCTTTTCCTGAGCGGTCATTGCTGCCACTTAACCCTCCTGTTGTCCTCATATCCTGTGTATAGGGGTTTTTAACACAGTGGCGGGTCATTTTGACCCCGAAGACAACAGGATGAATGTTGAGGGAGGGGTAGGTGCTGGTCTTTCGCTCTCCCCACCCTCATGATTGTGTTTATAGGATAGATAAAGAACTTGTGGCAGACAGTGTGACAAGGATCGCCACATAAACGGGTGCAAAGTGCACAGTTATTATCATCTATGAGACGGATACTTTGTCGGCAACATGGTCATCCATGAAAACACAAAGCGAAAGCGTTGCATTGTTCTTAGAAGCTTTACATACGACCTCACGCGCTGAGCCTGCACAAATAAATATTTGCAATATTGTTTTCCCCTCAATGGAAATCACTGACGTTTTTAATGGTTTAGTGCGCCGCTCGCTGTCACCGTGATTAAAGCCTCTGACAACCCTCACTCACCGACAGGGTCACGTACCTCTTTACAATTTCTCTGAAATTCCCAGTTATCTGGGCGAGGCAGAATGACAGGTGTTTAATCACCTACGAGTGCACGACAGGACGTTAAGATCTGTGATCTCTGGTTTACATGGAAATATTTATGTCACGTGCAGGGTGGGGGCCTTGCTTCTTTGCGTTTTACATCGCAGTAAACGTGCAGAGGTCGAAACTCCCTGTTTTGCAATACTGTGATTGCGTGTCCCTTTGGAGAAGGAGCACAGTTGTCACACTTCCAAAGGAAAGTAAAAATTATATGACTATACTGTATGTAGAGGCTAATCTTTATGGTCAGTGAGAAAATAACATCATAAATAAGGTGTTCCCAGTTGCACAAACATTTAAGCGGCTCTTCACCGGGCAGATCAACATCCAAAGAGTGCTCTTTTCAAACGTACACCTCTGTCATCTTTATGTTTAGCGGCTAAGGATGATGGATCTGCACATACTGATGTTAGGTGTGGATGAGGAAGGTTGTCAAGGCAACAGTAGACACATGTCACAGAGGACTATTGACTTACGTTGTCTTTTCATAATTCATAATTCATTCATAATTTTGTGATCTCTAGATGACGGGGTAAAAGGATAAACTAGGAAATTGCCTCTAAACTTCAAGTAAGGTTGTTTTCGGCTTCTTTAAGATGAAGTATTCTCCAACATCACATTTCATTACGATGTTCGTTGAGGTCCTTTGATAATCCGCCTTTAGAGAACAGAAGAGGTTGAGTAGATCAGGGCTCCCCAAGTGGCCGGGCTCTTTGAGCGTCTTCTAGAGGGTCCACAGCAGAATATGGGATAGGTTAATTTCACTTTTATTCAATCCTTGTGAAAAATAAGCACTTGAACACAAGAAGTCAGACACTTGAAGTCACTTGTCCTTTAAATATTTTCAGCTAATTTCTTGCTAAGTTGATTGGGACCTTTTTAATTCTAACAGTAATAATCATGAATAAATAATATATTCATTCATTGATGTTTTTGAGGGTCAGATCACACATGCTGGATCAGATTTCATGATTCTTGTTTTTATATGAAGCCGTCCCTTTAGAACAAAATGACTTCAGATGGGGGTCCGTTTGCTTACTGAGAGTCTGGGGGGTCCACAACATGAAGAGGTTTGAAAACCCCGAGCACGGGCGACCGCAAGACCATTCGCATCATCAGGAAACACTTCCGACACAGGAGACATCGGCGTTAACGTGAGTCAAAACCTCTGGTTGGGGGTCGACACAACTGTGGTTTGGCAGACAAGAACAGCTTCTCACATGAGTAAAAGCGTCTGGATTTCTTTAAGAGTAGCATCAACATTACTCATCATATTGCTCGTATTCGGTCTCTTGACAGCGCCAACATCGGACTCTGCCATGGGATTTATTCACTGTTTATTAACTGGCTATAAACCTTTCTCACTGCCGAGAGTAAAAAATACTAGAAGACATGCGTTCAGTTTCAGCCCCTCAATGAGTCAGGGGGAAAAGATCTAACATGAGAATAATGTAGAGAGAATGAGGAAAGTACGAGTCTGACGAAGCCCAACATCACTTCCCCTCGTGTCTGTTTTCAATTAGCTCGTCCTCCCCCGCCCTGTCTGGGCCTCCCTCCCTGACATCAGGGTGGAGGAACAACTTCAGCTGGCACACATGTCGGGGTGCACGTGGGATAAACGTTTGGGCCACAAAGTGTTGTGTCACCTTCAGCGAATCAGACATTAATCATATGTGAGCTGCTCACTTTGTCTTGGAGGAAGCTGTGATTGGACAAAGACGGGGTACATGTATCATATCAATATTATATTTTACAGTTTGTCACAATGCTGAAGACGTATGATTATCTAATGTTTTGGAGCCCCATAACAACACATTAAAGCCTGGAACTTGTTTTTCTTTTTTGTTGTAGTGGCTTGTGGTTGCCATCATCTTTCCAGTCTTTTCCACTCATTATTTATAGTCTCTAATTTATTCTCCTGCTTTTATTCCTTTTCTGTACCGTACAATAAAAACGGGGGGGGGGGGGGGGGGGGCAAAAACAAAAAAAA
>CAAKHC010015400.1:0-17417 GCA_901007825.1 Macroramphosus scolopax
GCAGGAAGCTGGACTGAATGTCTGTTTGGATTCAATGGCAAATCTTGGTGTTTATATTGTGATGAAGGAAGTTATGTATTCAGGTACAACAACGTCCGATCTCCTGTCTCAGGTCCTCCGTCCTCCAGAGTCGGAGTGTACCTGGATCACAGTGCAGGTGTTCTGTCCTTCTACAGCGTCTCTGAAACCACGACTCTCCTCCACAGAGTCCAGACCACATTCACTCAGCCTCTGTATACTGGACTCAGGATTTATGGTTCATCAGCTGAGTTTATTAAACTCAATTGAACATCACTTGATATACGAGATATCAGACAAACAGTGCTTCCATGATGTTGTTCTCTGGTGTCTTTAGTGGTTCGCATGTGTTTGATTGAGTTGGTCAGCAGGATTCTGATTGTCACCTGACTTGTTGGAGGATTCTTTACATTTCGGGGCAGATTCATGCAACATAACAAAAATCAGCTCTTCTTTTCTTTACATGGGATCTGGTGGAGTTTTGTGCTCAGAGTGTTTGAAACTTCTGATTCATTGATTATTAAAAATGACATTTATATTCAACCTGTAACAATAAGTCTCCTCACATGTTGTAACTTGTGCAAGAAGAATAAAGAGTTCATGATTGTCCTTCATGAAACTGTCAAACTGAACGACTGTTGAATGAAACAAGTGAACTGTCAGTGAACGCATCACGTTCCGTCTCTTCATCCCAAATGAAATGAATCATTGAATCATCATCTGTCATCACTGGCGGGGATGTGACCACAACTCTTTCGGCAAACCAAGATGCTGTTCTGTCAAGATTAAAGGAGTATGGATGAAGAGCAAACAAAAGCAAATGAGAGTTCTTCAGAGACTCCATTGAGTACTGTGGACACAAAATCGACAGACATGCACTCCACAAGACTCAGGATAAGATTAATGATGTCCTGAATCTGTCTAAAGTTAGATATTTGCATTATTAAAGTCACACTATTGCACAATTTAGACATCATTTCATGAATGATTACGAAGTAAAAAAATATTAAGAGTTTTCAAAACCTAAAAATCCATTTCTATGTCCTTAATTCAGTAATTTGTCTAAGAATTATATAACTGCGAGTTTTATTTTGAAAGTGGCATCCAAGACTTTTTAAAAATGGCGCTGACTTGACGTTGGCCTGGAAAACTATGGATCCCTTCAGGAAAGTGAATATGGGTTAGTGACGACACTTCCCCCCTCAGCCTTGGATTCATCCTCCGAACTTTTTTCTTCTCCCCATTCACTGCGCTTTGAAGTGATTTTTTCTTTCTTTTTCTGCTTTTAAAGTGAAGATAGCACCATGTCGCCGCCGTCCCGTCGGCTTCAGACGAAGCCTGTCATCACCTGCCTGAAGACGTTCCTCATCTCCTACAGCCTCATATTCTGGGTGAGCTGCGGGACGTGGAACGGGGACAACAAGCTAGGAGCAACAATGGGCTAAAAGCGGCGACGCCAACGGGGCTTTTCCTCAAATCACGACAGGGACAAACAGAGTGAAATAAGCTGGAAGTTTGAAACAAGTCACCGTGAATTTTCCGTTAGTGTTGAATAATGAGCCACTTGTTGGAAATTAACGGTCGGTTGGAAACACGGCAGCAGATAGTTGTTGTTGAAATTGTTGATGTAAAAGTAATGTTAATGTTAGCCGTTAGCTTTGTGTAACTAGTAAACATTTCGCCCAACTGTTGGTGTTAACTTACTTAACTCACCTTAATGATTAGCCTTACGATTATTTCATTTAGGGCGGAAAATATTCGGCAACTATGTTTTACAAGTCTTTAATGGTATCGGACATGTTTCGAGTGAAAATGCGAAATATTTTCTTATAATCGGGAGACATTTCTGCGTGTGTTTGTCTGTCATGACGTGACTAAACATCCTCATCGGTTTTCGTATTATTGGTCTGATAAAGCAAAGACATAACATTATCCTCAGGCTCCGAGAAATACTGGTTGCGATATTTCCTCACAATTAATCATTAAGGCTTATCAGCAGATGAATCGATAAGATATGAAAACAATGCGTTGCACCCATTTTATTAGATAAAACCTGTTTCTCTATCCAAGTAAATAACATATAGATAATAATGATGACAATGAAGTTATTTGACCGAAAATCAAATTGGCAAAATTAAGACTCTTAAATTAATAATTGGTTTATGTCACTTAACAAGAAAACCCAAAGATAATAAGGTGTATTATTGTCTCATAGGAAAGCCTGGAAATAGACCAATGGGAAGTATGTGTTTTGCTTAAAAACGACCCCTGAATCGATTGAGATCACTGCTGATGAATCGTCTAGTCCATTATAGCCATAACTTGATGCTTTGTCCTTTTGGTTGAAAACTAACAAGCATTACTCACTATTTTCCAACTGTTTTTGTCAGAGCAACTGTTCAAGAATATAACTGTTAGTATAATAGATAATGAAAGTAGTTGATAGTTGAGGCCGATTGTAAGACAGCCAATTCTAAACAGTTTTCAGAAGAAAATGAGCCGGTATTGTTGCTTGTCTTGCAGCTGTTTATCTTTGTATCAAGCAAACAGCACTCAGGCTGTGGCGGCTGACACAGATTTCAGCTTAGTGCTTCTTCTGTGGATTTATTGCTTCTGCCTGGTTTAGCTGATGTCTCTCCCCTCCGGCTAATGACTCGTGTGGGCAGTTAAAGGGAAAGATGCTGTTGGCTTGATTTAAACACGCGTCATGGTTTCTGAATATCCCAGGTGTGTTTTTACTCAAACGTTATCTACATATAATATATCAAGACTCGTGTAAGGGAAAGAGGAGATTATCAAATGTGCTGATGGTGAAAAAAATAATCAGTCTGCTTTCTCTGCAACTCAATCTGAGGTCTTCTGGTTCCTTCATCTGCATTTCCCCCTGGGAGAGCAGTGGAGATTTAATAAAGGAAATCAATAGGCGAGAATGTGGTCTTTGCTTGATTCACCTTCATGGTTCGAAGCTAAGTGTTCCTGATGTTTGCCAGATCCAGTACAAATCACTAGTTTTTCTGAATTTACACATTGGTAACCTTCGTTTTTCAGAGCTGCATGAGCAGGGCTGATGAATTTGACTCCCCCGAGCCAAATCTGGCTCCTTAAATTAGCTAATTTTGTCCGACCAAATCCTTTTATTGTTCAATTTACTATCAAATGGAAATGGAATCAAATTTAAGTGACCAGTTCTTGGATACTGGACCACATAGTCCAACAAATCTGATGAAATATTTCTACTCCTGACTCTTTTAAAAGCAACAAGGCTTCAAAACAACTATTAAGTCGTTTAGCTAAGTAGGACACGTTTGAATACTCTACTAAGCAAAAGATGACTTTTACTTTTTTTTTATAGGTCAGTCTTAACTCTTAAACACTGAGCAACTACATTTATTTTGTCACCGAATAACACCTAAACAGTTGTGATAATAGATTGAATTTAATTCCGATCTAATTAAATCTGGTGAACCAAGAATGCACCATTGTGTCATTAAGCAAGTTGGTTTGAGCCTTTTAATCTTCAGTGTTGTAGCAGAGGCGGCCCTAAAGACCTCCTCATCTTTCTTTGTGGCTCTTTGATGTTGGAGCTGACTCGCATCGCTGTCCCTTCAGTTCACAGGAATGATCCTGCTGGCTGTCGGGGTGTGGGGGAAGGTGAGCCTGGAGGCCTATTTCTTGCTGGCTTCTGAGGAAAGCACCAATGCACCATACGTCCTCATTGGGACTGGCGCCATCATCGTTGTGTTTGGACTGTTTGGTTGCTTCGCTACATGCCGAGGCAGCCCGTGGATGCTCAAACTGGTCAGTGGAGGTGCATCAATCCTTGAAATATAATCTTCACGTGTGAACTTGTCTAACTTCTTTTTCTCACGCCTTAAGTATGCGATGTTCTTGACTGTGGTGTTCCTGGCTGAGCTCGTGGCTGGTGTATCAGGCTTCGTCTTCAGGCACGAGGCGAGTTATTGGCTCCAAACACTAAATTACTCAAAATATAAAATGGATGTTTATTGTAATATAATTGTCTTTATTATGAATTTTGCAGATAAAGGCTACATTAGGTACTGCCTACAAAGAAGCTGTGAAGCAGTACAACAGCACGGGCAGCAGCAGCAGCTCTGCAGTCGACGCCATCCAGAGAAATGTAAGTGGGAGGTATGCCCCCACACTAATGCTGTCATTGGACTCATTATGCATCTCACTGTACAAACGTCTTACAAAGTTTTGCTCATATTAGAACATTTACAGACCTACACTGATCCAGTAAAACTCAGCATGTCTCTCTTGTCCCTGCAAGTGTTTTCCCAATAGAGGAGTATAAAACATCTGTAGTGACATCACTGAAAAGCCACATTCCTCTTTCTTCATGATTAAAACAGACTCTCCTGTTGCATGAAAAAATGTCTTGCAGCATTGAATAAAAATTGTTTGTTTTCACTTGTAGTTACATTGCTGTGGGGTGAAAAATTACACCGACTGGGGCGACACCGCCTATTTTAGCGAGAAGGGAATCCCTACCAGCTGCTGTAGAGAAAGCTCCAACTGCTCACCAGAGAACCTGAAAGACCTTGACAAGGCTCAGAAGGAAGTGTACACACGAGTGAGTTCAGACATCCACTACATATTTGTCATATTCAAGTCATGTTTTGAAAAATGTAGCTTTTGGTAGCCAGTAGGAGAATTGTTTTTCCTCAAACTGTCCATCGTTGTTGGGGTATAAATATGAGAAATTGTAAACGTTATTTTTCTGCTGTGTAGGGCTGCTTCGCACTGGTGACTCATGTGATGGAGTCCAACCTAGGAATCATTGCTGGGATCTCCTTTGGGATTGCATTCTTCCAGGTACATGACATGTTGCTATTTCAGATGCATTTCAACTCAGAGGTGCGTGTACCCGTACATCATCTGGGTGCATCATTTAAGTGATGTGTTAGAGTCAGGGGAGGCCATCTCCACTGACGATAGCAGATCAGACAGGGGAGACAGGTGGTGGAGTGGTTATCTCTGCCAATGATTTAGAGTCTGGGTCTTTCAGGGCCCAGGGGCAGGCGTGAAGGGCAACGTCTCATATCTCTTGGAAAGAAAATCTATTAATCTCCTCCTTTTGAATTTCTTGTATTTTTTCAGTTTGGGATGTCGCTCAAGTAGGAGTACAAGGCTCACATTCACACAGGCCTTACTTTTTACTTATACTACCATGTTTATTTAATTTAAATTAAATAAGTGTAAATAATATTGATAAAATAATACATTTTATCAATTGCTTCTGACAAAAAAGGAGTGCTGAGAGACATTACTTACAGCACAGAGAGCGCAGGGTGTTTGCACGAATCACTAAATATAAGAATGATGATACGTGTGAGAGCACACTGATCCCAATATCCCATAGTATCACATTTAATGGCTACAGAATATAGAAAGAGCCCTACACCTGTCATTGTCATGATCCATAAGTGTCCAAATTCTCAGTTTATTTTCCTCATACAGTAAACGTCACTGATATGTATTATTATATGATATTATAAATTATTTCAGACAGACTTGAAAACAAACATGACCACACCAACATGTTAATCACAATCACCTATCACATTATAAAACGTATTGTTCCCGGACAAAGTTCAACCACATAGTAGCTTTGCAAATCTTATCTAAGTTACAGATAATAACGTCGACTGTCACTTTGAAAATGTTTTATATTACAGTCCGAGTGTGTTTATTTAGTCTTTTGTACTTTGTCGAAGTTTTTCCCGAAGACGGTTTCTGTCATTTCAGATAGTTCTTATCCACTGAAGTATGTTCAAGTGTTAGATTTGTTTTTAATTTGTTATTTCTAGCTATACAAATGCCAGGTTAGGTCATTGTACATCATTGCTTTAATCAATGATTAAGTTGTTAACAATAATGATTGGGGAACTAGAAGTGACAGACCATTTCAAAAACACAATTCTATTTTAATAACAACATGGAATATTGCTAAGTTTGTCTGTTTGGAAAAATCTGTGTGATGTAATCTGTATTTTTCTGCTCAGCTCATTGGAATATTCCTGGCCTGCTGTTTGTCTCGATACATCACCAACAACCAGTATGAGATGGTCTAACAGTTACCCTCCACAGGTAGGAATTTGAATCACATGTTGTCCAAAGCCATAAATATCAGGGAATTTAGACTTTTAAGTAGGGAATGTATTATAAACGTTGTCTATCTCACACACCAACTTTCTGGTTTCTGTCTTTTAGGTCACTGATGGGCAGCTGTTGATGAGAAAAAGAGTGAAATGAATCTCCTGTGATTTTAAAATTGTCTTGCTAGTTAATATACTTTTAGAAAGAGAAAACAAACTCACTGCTTCTTTTACCTGATCTCACTTAATGCCAAAGGAGCAGAAGGGATTATGATTAGGGAGTTTAAAAGGTTGACAAAAGGGATATCTGCAGCAGAGATGGACCAAGTAAAGGGACCTGGACTTTTCAGAGATAATTTGTTACTTCTGGGATTTAATTAGGGAATATCCATTAAGTGTAGATGTTGTTACCATGTCTTGCGTTGTGTCAACATTTCTATTTCTTATCTTTATATAATGCAGCTGCCTTATTTTGAAATCTTGCTAAACGGAGTCTGGTGTTGACAAACCTTTCTTCAACACTAAGTGAATTTCTATGTATGAAACAGATACAGCCTGAGAGATGGATTAGAGGTTTCCATGTTGAAATCATGTGTGTGTGATTTTTTAAGAAAGGATGTCGAAAATGAGCCGTACTGATGATTGTGCAGGTTCTGTGTGTCTGGAAATCTGCATTCATATGTGCCAATTAGTAGCTAGGCCAACTTCGTATCACAGTTCTCAGTGTTATAATTGTTTGTCTTTTGTGGATGCATGTGAAATATTTGAGAAAAAAAATAAAAAATAAAGATGAGGTTATAAGATGTGTCTGTCCTGCAGCTGATTGTGTTAACCTTCATCTGAAAAGATTCGAAAACTTACCACGATATTTGGAAGACAAATAAGACATTACTCCTAGTATGCAGTTCCTGTTCGACAACAACACAATAACAAAGCATATACACACATTTATAATGTCTTAGAAATTATGAAGTTAAGAATGGACCAGACACAATTGTCAAATATGACATATTTGAATACCTGCACGTAGAATAGTCGAAATAAGTAACAAGAAATAACTAGAAGCTTTTTATAAATACAAATATGTTGGTATTGGGGAAAACACAAAGATAATAGGGGAGGCTCAGTGAACGAACACTCCGTTCGTTATTACATTAGTTAGCAAAAGGATATCATCATAAATTTACATCTTTGCACAGGTGTAATTAATCACAATAATGAGTCCAACATGGCGGACCTGCCTCATGGTGTTTAATTAACATGATTTAAGAAACCTGTGCTGTTCCTGATATACTGTGTTTAAACCTCTGCTGCTCTCACCACTGCTAGCCTGACAATGTATCCTCTGAGCTAAAGATATTCCCAGTAGGGCAAAAGGTGAGTGATACATTGATTTAACTACCGAGACCTAAAAAATTATTTTAAAAAATGTTGTCAGTGATGGTCAGGGTCGAGTCCAGCCGCCAGGGGGCGCCGGTGTGTAACAAAACAGATCCGAGATAAAGCGACAAGAAACAAAAGGCTCAAACTTTATATTAGACTTTCACAAGAAACTTGCATCGTTTTCTTTTCTTTTTTTTTAATTTGGCTTAATGCATAATGTGAAGCGTTGAAAACTCTCATCTGCTCAGGCTTCAATTGTCCGGAAAACATGAGAAGTAAACAGGGCGTAATTGCAGACAAGCCCTCCACAAATACTTTTGATTGGCAGCATGAGGGTACTTGTGATTGGTCGGTTCCGGATCAGATGCTATTAGAGCCCGCCTCCATCCTTCTCGCTGCCCAATAGTGTAGCTGGAAAAGAAGAGGGACGGCTTCTTCCGCGCTGCAAACCGGCTCCGTAGTATAAAGACGGGCTTCAACAGGCAGTCAGGTAAGGAAATATTCATTTTCCTTCCCGGCGGGTGGTGTGCGGAGCCTGAGACTACTTGGTCTATTTAACCAACACGCCAAGAAAGCTTTTCCTCAGGTCAGTACATGTTTCTTTCAACGCTTCTGAAGCCGAGTAGTCAGGGCGTTTTCATCAGCCCCGGAAGTCAAGGTCACTGAAAGAATCGAACATGAATGCGGCAGATGAAACCGTAGCAGGCTGTTTTTGGTGCAATAAGTAACGTGAACGCGACTCTAGTGGGTTGGGCTGTGAAGTAGTTGCGCATTCTTGAATTATTGCATTGGTTTACTCATCTGATCGTTTCTTGTGCATCGTCTTTTTCTTGCAGATCAGCCACCTCTCAGAAACAATCAGCTCTGCCTTAACGCCACCTGCCAGTTAAACCGTAACCAAGCCTACCCAAAGCCTTCAAAATGATGCAGATCAGCACCGACTCAGCCAGCAACAAGCACTCCCTCATTAATGTCATGCACCGCTTCATAGCAGCTGCAAACAACATGGACGAAACCATCATGGTGCCGAGTCTGCTGCGAGACATGCCACTGGAGGAGCAGGAGGCCAGCAAGGTGGAAGCCAATAACAATGAGCCGCCATGCCCCAGCAAGCAGCAGAGGGACATGTACGAGCACTATCTGCTCCTCAAGTCCATAAAGAACGACATGGAGTGGGGCCTGCTGAAGAGGGAGATGAGCAGTGGTGCCAGCTTCCTGGAAATGGCAGTGAAGCAGGAGGAGCAGAAGCCGGTAACTGGGGACCTGCTCGTGGAGGAGAACTCGGACCTGGAGCATCAATTCCATTACCACCTCAGAGGACTGTTCGGAGTTCTGTCCAAACTCACAATGCAAGCAGACCACCTCACCAACAGATACAAGAGAGAAATCGGGGGCGGAAACTTCATGAGATAGAACCACAACTTTTCTTCTTCCCACCCGGACTGCTTGACCTGCAACAATGGGATGTGTTCTGAGAAGGGTCCCATCCCTTCATGATAGATCTCAATGGACAGTGAACTGACCAGGGCTTCTCTCACTCCTAAGTAGTGACCCTCTTCTTTCCCTGCCGGCTGCTCCTTCCAAACATCCCGTAACCAGTGACGCCTGCACCCGTCCGCCTGCCTGTTCATCAGAGCAGCTGACGCTTGTACTCGGTGGAGGTTTAACGAAATCTGCACTTAACTCCAGATGGAGCACAGCTCTGCTTTACGCAGAGACTTTCCCTTGTCTTTTCATTTCAAATTTGACCATTAATTTGTCACCAGATGTGTGATTGTGAATAAAAGGTTTGACTGTAGGAGAAAGTGAATGCTGGTTATTCTGTCCCTCCTTTTTAACAAGTTAGCGTTGAGCTGAAGGGCTCTTACATTCAGAGGTTCTACATCTTTCTGCTTCACTTTAACATGGCGTGCCTTGACTTTTTGTATTTCCTCATGCCCTGTTCAGTTGGCTTCCATTGTTTGGTACATCAAAGTGTTGCGATGGCTCATTTTGTGTCTTTGGATATATTAAAAAATATTTTATATTGTGCAGAAATGCAATACAACTGAAATAAAAAATTTAAACTTTTCTTGGGCCTGTTATTCCCTGTTTTTTAAAGGAAGTGAGGTTGAAGATGTGACTCTTTTTCCAGTGGTTAGAAATGCTGACATGCATATTGACATGTAAGAAGAGGAAACCTACACTTGACTCCATTTGTAAGACAAGTTTAGGGCTTTATGTAATGCTGTTGAGGGATTTGATGAGGATTTACCTAAAGGAGAAGATGCAAAGCTGTGTTGCAAGAGTTCATGCCCCTCAACCTGAATAGAACGTCTCATGGCTGTTCCATGCAAATTGTAACCCTACTGAAAGGTAAATATACAGGTTTTTTTGCATCTTTTAAAGCAAGTTGAAACACATTCAGTACAAACATTTCAATCTAAAAACATGTAGGGAGATAACCAGCATTTTTATAATCTGATTTACAGAATTAAATTTGAAAATATGACTAGGAACTGGTTGGTAACGTTTTTTATTTTCCTTTTTAAATTTCAGTTTTGTCATCGGGTCAATTAAAAGGTCATAGGGTCTATTTTTATCGTGTCCCTCCTTGATCTCTTACACAGCGATGGAAGAAACTGAGGACCATAAAAGTCTGACTTGATCAGTCCCATCAGACATGATAAGACTCCTTTTTGTAGAGACGATAAAATAAGTAGCGCCCCGGTGGAACTGTAAACATGACCTTTAAAACCTCCGGAGGAGTTGAAGAGAGTTCAAGGATATCGTTCAGATTTCTGCTCCTTTGGCCGTCACCGCGATGTCCCTGCAGAGTAAAGGAATGTTAAACTGATGTACAGTACATGTTGCTCAAAGTGGTCGCCCTCACAAGTTGCCACATCCATCACCGTGTGAAACCCTCCCCTTAGCAACAGCTTCACCAGGGGTGGCCAATCCGGGCGCAAAGGTTTTTTTTTTTTCCTCTCAAAGGCACAGCAGTGATTAAGAGATAGGGATGAAGGGCGTCCATGAGGCAGTTATGGTAAAAAGGAGAATAAACCGCCTCCTCTCTAACCAGCAGCGAACAAACAGGCACTGAGAGTTTGCATGAAAAGTGCTGCATGAGCCCTGCGCTGCGAGGCTGCGGCCTTCCTCTTGTGCGACTCACAATGGCCTGCACGAATGGCTGCAGATCAAAATGGCTGTGCTGGTCAGTTCATCAACCCACTCGGATAAACTGGGTCAACCCAACTGGTGACAGCTGGCCAGACGGTGTCTGTGAATAGAGACCGAGGTTCTCTTCTTTCAACTGATTTTTAATATCACTGATGCTATGCTAATGCTGCTCTGGTGGCTCTTGTTACCAAATAACATCATAATCATTACGAAACATTATGCTAATCAATCAACCGCCACCATGATTATCTATCAGAGATAAATCACCTGGAAAGTTACTTAGTCATACATTCACACAGCAACCAGCACGGGTCCTCCCGGGCGTATCCAACCATCGATGATGTTGTTATGAAACAAGAAACAACTGTTTACAGTTTCACTTGAGATGCATGTTTGCAGTGAGACGAGTAACATTACCAAGTAACCTTCCTGAGAATAACATTGCCCCCTCAAGGGGCTTGAACCCTGACATTGATATTCTGTAATACAGATCCGACTGCACGAGGCTCCGCAGACACATTCATGTCTTGAGAAACCTGAGAGCGAATGTTTGCAGCCAATCAGTGCACTGCAGATTTGAATTGGCTGCAGACTTGTGTGGATGTGTTTCATCATGCCCGGCAAATGGATTGTGAAGCTTTAAAATCCACTTCATTATATATATATATTTTAGTGTCAATGTTGGGTCCAGTATCCGAATCTTCTCCTGGTTGTCTGACGGCTCTGTGAAAAGCAGAAACCTGACATAAGAAGTCGTTTAGTTGTGTGATGCTCTTTCATGGCTTGAATTATGAGCCGCGGTGTTGCAAGATGTTTTTGGTTCAGTGCAATGTGACCAAGAGGTCTTGGGACACGGGAGACATTTGGTGTTGAAAGGCCTCCTGAACACGGCCCTTCCACCTGCCTGCAAGAGGCTGCGTGATCACACACTTGGCAGATAATGTCAACGTCTGCTGGCCCTTCTCCTCACCGGCTTCACCTCGGTCTGTGTCTCAGTGGCTGCACAACTCCTGCCAGACAGATAAAAGCTCAGATGACTAGACGGTGCAGATAACATTATTTTATGACACTGGCGCTGAGATTCCTATCTGTGCAGCAGAGCTCTAATTGTCCAGAGATATCCTGGTGGCCACACCTGTTAGCTCTTACCGTCATGGGTCACTCTGGTTGCTCTGCACGTTTTCTATGGTAACAGCACTGCTCCCTGGGTAAACATTCATTGTGTTGTTTACTTTAATACATAAGCACTTCCCAGTAAAACTGAGAGGAAAATGTGCAGCTCCAAATAGAAACAGAGCGAAGTGAACGTTTGATTTGGCTGTCGAGGGTTTCAACTTGGTCCAAAGGTAAATGTGCATGTGATTAAAAAGCTGTGTAATGTGATGTGTAGTGCTTTGGGTGGAGTTAGCGTTGCTAGGCATCGCCGTGGCCAAATATCATCTCAACTGACAGACTGTGAAGACCTCGTCATTGTGCGTTTTTTCGGACGTACAATAAAAGGCCTTGTGCAGCAGACACATAACGAGAGTCAGCATGCTCACTGATGTCATTAACATTTCTCCCCGAGCGCACAAGAGCACCATGGAAGTCTTTCCCTGTTTCCTGAACGAATGATGTCTGCTCTCAAGCTACGAATGATTAGAAGAAAGTTGGCATATCAATTCAAGTGGTCTCAGAAATATAGTTAATATATAGTAATATGAAACGTTTCAAATCTAGATTTTCCCTTAAATTTCACTCTTGAAGAGATTAACATGATGATTAACAAGATGTGAAGAACTTGTTTTTGTGGACGTTGCACTGCAATCAATGATGATCATAATGTGTTATGTCTCGTCTGAGCAGGTTTAGCTCTACTTTAGTTCATAAGAAGTTCAGACGGTTTGATTAAGGTCTGAAGTGTCAGCATGGAAGATGTGACTTTGGTTTCTTTTGGCCCAGTTGAGAAATCGGACTTAACAAAATCGTCATGATCATTTTTAACATTCATTTCGATGTGAATAATCTCCGGGTGTGTTTGGTTGATGCTGCAAATCTTTGACAGAATTTACAGGTTGTTGCAGCAACTTGACCACGAGTCTCTCCAGAGCTGTTAGTGTGAATGAGTCTATAATATAAAGCACATTCACAGCACCATTTACCATGTAGCCTCTCCAGCTCGTTTTGTCACAAGGTAGAACACCGTGTTCTCTTTCGGGCCGAGGCTTTCCCACCAAACTTCAGCAACACAGAGGCACCACCCCACTCACTTCTTCTTCCTCCTTTTTTTCTTTTTTATAAGACCTTGGCTTTGTTTTTATTTGTGTGAAAAGAATCTGTTTGGGCTACAAACGCCACTCTGTCTGGTGAGACTTTACTCTCACAGGGGGGGGAGGGCGTGCTGAGTTCAGTTAGAAGAAATTAAAACTTTCACCTCTGTTTGCAAACGCAACGATCGGATGTGCTCTCTACATGCAGAACATATTGGGGAGGAATGTGTAAGGTTATGTAAGAGCGGAGTGGGCGTGGAGTCGAGCGAGAGCAGCTTACAGCCTGACACAGAGTGTCTCAGAGAGCCTGGCCTTGTCTGACACTGACACGCTTAGGATTTCGTTCCTGTGTGTGTGCGCTTATGTCAGAGCAGTCGTCTGTCATGTACACTATTTTTACGATGGCTTATGTGATCGGGTTTATTTTTAAGACTATAGCAGAGTATTATAAGCATCGTCTGCCTCATTTGAACATCTTGTCTTTAGACCCGCCATTCAAATCATCTATTGAAATAACACAGTAGAAAGGGAGGAAACCCCAGAGAGAGACCAGAGGAGGGATCTGTCCTCCGGCACAATTTCACCTGCCGAGGTGCATGTAGAGGCAAAACATCTAAAGAGGTGAAATCTCCAGCATTTGTAGAACAACTTCCTTATTACACCATTCTGTTTCCCATTGGTGTAACTGGACAAGCACTGGGGGAGGGAAAAGAAATCCCACAAAAACATAACTTTCTTTGTGAATGAAATTATAAGGACGGGCGGACATTCCATAGATAAATGAACAATGGATTTACTGAGGATTGAACATACATGAACAATATTATCTGACTTCTCATTGTACCACACACGTCTGATACAGCATTGCTGCCTTCTGCTGCAGGTTCGCTCTAATTATCAGGTACGTCAGGATATCCACTGACATGGTACCACAGCGAGATGAAGAAATGGGTCCTCGCAGGTCGGCGCCTGAGTCCATCTCTGCCCAGCTGCTGCATTTAATCTAATCTGCAAGACAATGGCAGGCTGTGTGTGTGCGTTTGTGTGTGTGGGTGTGCGTGTGTGTGTGTTCACGTCCATAAAGGCCTGTCTTGTCCATGAAATTTTACAATTCACACAAAACACACTGATTACATTTCTGACATCAGTGTTTGTTTGCTGCACTCAGCTCAAGATTATCTTCTAACTTGAAGCTTTTGTTAAGAAAAACGTACATAAAAGGAAAGAACAGACACTTCCGTCAGACGATGTTCGTACTGGATTTGCGTGTAACATGTTATTACAAAGATTCTGACATTTCTTGTCTGTGCAATAAGGTGTGTCTGAAACATCTACCCACGCTTCCAATGACTGGTTCAACGGTTTTCACGCCTCGGACGATGTTTCGTCCTCTTTCGTATCTTAAACTTCAAATAAATTTCCCTGATTTCAACACTTGATCCTGAACCTCTCAACAGACACTAGATCAGAGCTGCCATCTTCAACGGACACAGCTGCTTTTATGTGTCAACTCTTCTGCACGTGCATGTTATTGCATAATGTGCTTCACTTCATTTGTTTAAATGGATCTTGTTTTATAAGAGAAAAATTTGAAAAGTTTGTCAGGTTCACGAGAGTTTGTTCTCATGTATTGAGCCAAATTCAGGCCAATGCTTTTGATTGTTTTTGGAGTTTTTGATTAAATTCTGGGTTGGTAATTTCAGTGTGTATGTTAATGTTTTCAACTAAAACTAAACTTGTATCTGGTAGCTTCAAACTCCAATATTGATATTTTACATGCAAGAGGGAACGTTTTCAGACAAGCGCCAGCACGTTGCTAAAAATACAAAGTGCAAGGTTTCTTAAGTTGAATCAGATGTCATTAGAGGAGAGGGTTTGTTATGCACATGAAATTCTGTCTGCAAAAATAGTCAGGACAAGGTCAGCCGTCTTGCAACACAGAGAGGGGCGATGCATGACTGTTGTATTTTCCTCCTGGGTTATATTTAGAGTTTTAAAGCTGAAACCATGAGTCAAAAACAGCAACAGATTTGGCGCCCGAGATATATTGATAACAAGCCAAGAAGGACATTTAATCGTGCAGTTGATTCCTCAGAGTGTGTTAGTGTGAGGCCACGGACTCCAACACATCCATTGAAATCCTGCTGATTCTAACAAAAGAGCCCTTCGAAGTCTCACGGGATGAAAGCAAGTTAGATCCATCTCAAGACTTCCTCACATGTCCAACGGACAATTGAGACACGTAACGTTTATTCTTGCTTGTTTAAGATTCTAGTCAGCAGTCGAAGGACCTGGTTTCAATGGAGACAAAAGGGCCGAGCTTTACATGCAAGCTAAGCGAGCAGGACTTCCTCTTCAGTGGGGTTTTTTTTTTTCCCAAAGAGGACTGTTACATAAGCCAATCCAAGCGCTGTTAACAGACACAACAGATGTCCTCTGTGAACCGACGGCAACGCAGGCGACATTTAGAGGAACCAATGATATACAACGGGCACAAAATAATCACATGAGATTTCTGAGGCCTATAATTTGGTTGGAAAGACAGAAACACATCTTCATTTTCCACATTAAGTCATCATATGAAGACGTCTCCCTCCCCTCTCAAACATGATGTAAACATGTGATGTTACATTTGACATGCTGCTTCTCTCCTCGTATCTTTTTCTTTGTCCACATAAGAACAATGAGGAACAACAACAGGGTGGCCTCCCTTCCTCTTTCCATGTCAGTCTGTCAGTAGGTCTTGTGCAGACTTGCCCTAATTTTAATCCAATCACAATCTGCTGCCCCACGTTGGCGGCCAATGGGCGCAGAGGCCTGGCAGGGGCTTGGTGAAGGGGGCTGGCCCTGAAAACATGTATCATGTATGATGTAATATTGACTCTTCTCTTACAGGAGGGACAAAATGAAGCCACTAAGATAGGATCACTTAGCATGAATCATCTGGAGGCACGTCAACACCTCTAATAATATAATATTAAAAATCCACCTACCACAGTCGTAATCAAGGATATAAAAATTATAATAAAAAAAAACACTGAAATCTGCCAGAGGCGACATGCTATCATTGCAGGGAGATAAGAGGCCGCGCTGCAGCACAGACTGAACTCCAGTAACCTCGTGGCGGGTTACAGTGAGGTGGGGACCATCTGTACCGCGGGGCCCCGTGAGGGACGACTGGCATGTCACATCTCCGTACAATGGAACATCTCAGCGTCTCACATTCACACCGAGACATCAAACAGGGGCCCGGACGCCCCCAAGCCAACGTTGAATGACCTTCTATTGTATCAGATTATTTTTAAACCCCCACAGCAAGTGAAGTCGGTTGCTCCTCAGCTTATTCTCAGGAAGGCCTTTACATGGAGATCATCAGTCATTTGTACGTCAGCAATTATATTATCACGGCTCCAACAACAGTACATGATATCAAGTCTAATGAAGCATTTCAAACACTAAATCACTGAAACGGATCCATTTCTCTCCCTGACATCATTCAGAATGATTTTTATGTGGATATTACTTGTGTGTTTTGACCTTTCCCATCACAAACAGCTTCACTACGGGCTGAACAGAGGTCGGAACATTTCTCACATGATGCCACCTCAAGACATTTGGCTCAGATGCTGAATAGAACCGTGATGTCACGGCATCAAATCTGCTCCTGAATAGTGTGTAATTACCTCTGCGAGTGACTCTACGCTTCACTGATTTAGTTATTTAGTTTGTCTGATGGGAAACAGGATAGTAGAAAAACTACTAGGCTGATTTCCTTTTATGAAATCTGCGAAGAAGCATAGTCAGCAAATTCAGGCATGCTGATACATTCATGTGTGGGATTTAGTGCAGATGCTGATGCAAGTTTAAGAGTGGGTTAAGGCATCGACAGACGTCTGTGCTCTCCTATAGTTCATGTGTTCTTTAAATGCTCTGGAGACTATTTAACAACCAGTCACGCTTGCTTTTAAAACAATAGTCGAAAGTGAAGCAGCACAGTAGAGCCAGTGAAGTAACTCATGATAGGAAGGGAAGAGTAATAAACAGTTGGGAGGGACGGACAGCAAATATTGACCGAGTCGTTGTCACTGGTTCCCTCTGGTGGAGGAAATAAAGTCAAACCACGGTGGAGATCTGAAGGTCCAGAAAGAACAAGGCTCTTAAACTACTTTAATTTAAATGTGACAGCTTGTTCTCCACCTTGATGATATTCAAGAGTCACAAACCTCTTGAAAATATAACACTTTTATTCAAAGTTTATCCTCTCGGACCCGAACCAGTCCTGTCATCGGCTTGAACAGTGAACTGGACAGTTACTGGGATATAACAGCTGTTAAAATCATCCCCAAAAGACTGTTAATTGTTCCATGACACTTGAGAAAGCTGATGAAGATACACTACCAGAGGAGCCTCGTTGCTTGTCTCACGGTCCAGACAAGCCTTTTCCATTTGACTTCTCGCCGCCACTCGACCTGTCAAACCTGTTGCTGCA
>CAAKHC010015400.1:22684-55031 GCA_901007825.1 Macroramphosus scolopax
CCACCGCGGGTCCCCCCCCCCCCCCCCCCCGACCATTAAAACACTCGAGCACAGCCTCTAAGCTAAATGCATAGAAAGAGTCTATGCCGGGTTTTCTACCACATTTTGCTGTTATTTCTAGTAACACTTCTGTCGCCTCGTCTGCTCTGTGCGTCAGAGCTTCGTCGAGGCCGCGGCTCAGCTCCACACACACGGAGCAGACAGCGACAAGGGAAAGAAGATGGACTCGTCTCTAAAGCAACATTCTGCAGATTCGCTCGTGGAACATTTTGGATTTGAATGAGAGAGGAGAACGAGACGGTTTATTGACTCGGTTTACAAGCAGCAGTACAACCAACCTCATATCGCTGTTATAGCTAACCATCCGCTCTCTGTTCCCATGCAGAGAACAAACTGGTTAGTGCTCTTTCAAAGCTGTACTGGCCTTGTTATGCTAGTATATCATTAACTCAGTGAATTTAAGAGGTCTTAAAATCACAATTTCCAGAACAATTTATCATCGTGCAAAAACAATTAGTGTGACAGGTCATATTATTGATCAATTATAGTCTAAAGAGCCTTTAATCAATCGCTGCTTATTCAATCACCCTAACAGTTGACTAACAGTTGCTCCATAAGTTCATGTCCAGCTTCATGTGGATGTCAGCTTCTCTCCTTTACGTGCTGCATGTCGCAACTTGTACCGTTTATTGCTCATTGTGCAAAATGTCATGTGGCCGGTGAAGGAGGCACATTGCATGCTGGGTAACTATCAATTTATTCATTCAGCGCTTTTGTGTGTCGTTTCTTGTGTTTCCAGTTTTTGTTGATGATGTGAAAATAAATCTAGCCTGTGGTAAAATAGCATTTATGCAATGTGGCCATTTTTCTCTATTTATTTCAGGGCCGTGTTGTCTATGAGGACCATCCGGACTCCTGGACAGAGTTTTGTTGATTCAATATGAGCATCCCATGTTCATACAGGCACTGACACGTCAGTTTTCACACAAACCATCCAGAGAGCTGTAAACTCTGGGTCTGGGGGACGTTTTTGGATTTATGGAAAGAAAGGTATACGAATAGAAAAAGATCTTCAAGCACTCACCAGTGAGGAAGGTCTTCATACTCAAGCTGTGGGCTAGTTTGACCGGCGTGTGCCCAGAGTAGGTGGCCAGAGTCGGATCTGCACCGTGGTTGAGAAGCAACCACACGATCGGGAGGTTATCACTCGCCACTGCATCATGAAGGGGCCTGCGGAGGGAACGAACAGAACACAGAAATACATGAAAAACTGTAAACCAGAACTACATTCAGACAGCAGAGCCGACTTAAACAATGGGATTCACAACATGTGCAGAGTTTCCAATACTTTCTTGTGGTTGTGCCACTGTTGTATTAAACTTCTGTACACTCAAATAAACCAGGACCCCCCGGAACCTGCTGAGAAACCCAGGACCCTCCTTTGAGCCCTCGGCACCATGAAGCCTCACCGTGTTCCATCCTGGGCGCTACAGTTGACATCTGCTCCATGTTCCAGCAGCATCTGGACAATCTGAGTCCAGCCTCGAGAGGACGCCTCATGGAGAGCCGTGTAGCCTGCGTTGTCACGGCGATTGACCTCCCTGATGTCCTTTTCGAGACAATACTGAACGACGTCCTGTAATACAAAATATGTGACGAGAAACACTGTCGGATTAACATGTTTAAAACCTTTAAACTGTATATTAATGTTTGGTATCACTACCCAAGTAAACAGGTGGGATCTTACCTGATAGCCCAAACGGGCAGCGCGTTGGAGCAAGGTCTCCCCAGCGTTCTTATTGACAATCAGCCGACGGACCTCTGGAGGAACAGGCCGTTTGGGTGGAGACTCAGAACCACTGCTTTTTCCTGACGAGCTTTTCTTGTTGGATGGAGATGACGGCAAACTTTTGGGAGTGGGCGGGGGGCTGTCTGTTCTGTTTACATCCGTGCCTTCATTTTCCAGAGGAAGTGAGGCGCCACGCTTGCCCGAGCTGCTTCGCTTGGTCTTGATCTAAAACAGAGTTATTGATTACAGAACTGTGATTTGGAACAGATTACAATGCTTTGTAAAGTCAGGGCAGTGTTTTGTTTGGCTGTATAAAATCAGACGCAATCATTGAACAATCATAAAGCAAACGGCCACAGGGGGGCGCTGTAAGCTAATATATTCATAGGACATTGCACCTTGCCCCTTTCAGTTCAGCATTGTTTGAAATGCGCTAGCAGCATCTTACCTTCGGCTCATCACTGTCAGATAAGTGCTTGCTTTTGAACTTCCTCTTCCCTGAAGGCTTGTCGTTGGACTCCGATGATACCTCGCTTTCCTGGTAGCGGACGGACCCTGAGCGAGTGAGGGAGGGTCTCCGAGGAGGCTCTGGACTGGAGGCGCTGGGACTCGGACACCGACCCGTCTGTGAATCTGTGATTGACAGGTGGATTTGGAGGTTAGGCTGAGAGGTGCCAGACCGACAGACAGAAAAACTCAGCCTTCGTTATATTTCAACCTCATACAAAACAAGATCCGTCTTCAGGCAACGTTAATCAGAAATCTGTAAATAATAAATCTCTACTTGTCCACCTTAATACCTATTGAGTTTATGTGCAAATGACCTGATGTGGAGGTGTTATTGCTATAATGACACATGCAGGTAATAAGGAAATAATGTATCCCTCTTCATCATCTCTCTCTCTTTGTCATATATTTCATTATACACATGCAGTACCTACAGTGTCATTTATTTTTTTAAGTCATGTTTTGTGCCGGCGTACCCTTTTATAAATATGTACTGTTGAATATTCTCATCCAGCCGTCGATGTATGTTTAACATGTTCTAACGATGGAGGCCTCCGGCTGAACGTTGTCGTCTGTCATTGTTGAATTACAAGACAAACCTTCGGAGAGCTTGTTTAACTTGTATTATAAAGGAGTAATTGTGTCTGAATTGTATAACTAAATACTTTTATTTGTCATCGTGTTACACGGAGTGAAATCAAGTAGCAGATGTTAAAACAACATTAGGAAACCATTATTTTGATGGTACACTGACTTCAAATAGGGAGACTGGCATCTCTTTCTGCCCCATTTCGTGCCCTGAAAGTCTGTTCTCGCACCGTGGAACTTGTGGCGATGAGAAGTGGTGTGCAAAAAAAAACTCAATACAAGATCTTTCCCTGAACCTAACAAGTCTTTAACCATCCGTCGTAAAACATCATTATTTTCTCAACACAGATTTGTAACGGCTTTGTAAGAGACTGCCGCTGCGTGAACTCTTTACGCTTGCACAAGCGTGACTGGACTTAGATCAGACAGTGACACCACCTATGGGTTAACCTTGACTGCCTGCATACGGAGGGACGTCGCAACAGTAAAATAATATTTCACCTCATCTGAAAACATTGTTCTTTACCTCTGCCCCGGTATGACTTGTACTTGTATCAGCAGATGACGCTGTTGCAAACCAGCGTTTTTGTTGCTGCAAATGACGAGTTGCTGAGATGATGCACAAACTTCATTGCTTTCAATCCAACGTTGATTTGTCATGAAGTGTCTTTATGTTTGATTTGACGGTTACAATTCGATAATATATTTCAGCATTACATATAATTTCGACTAACATATTGTGATCATAGTGTGGTCACTGCTTTACATCAGCTGACACACAGTCTTTAGGGTGCAGGTGGCATCACTGTCCAGTGGCTGCAGCTTTGTGTTCAGAAGACTGAAGAATCACTGAAACTTTCAATCCCAAGAAACTGTGAGCAACGTACCTGCTGTAGCTTCTCCGTCCAGTCTTGGGGAGAGAGATTCGTCAAGTTGATCTCGATCTTCCAACTTGTCTTTCTCGGTGATGTAATCCCCCGTCTGATACTTCCTACTACAGCAGCGCCGGCGTTTCTTATGAGCCGGCGTGTCACCCTCTGTGCTGGCCGTCTTACCCTTGCCTTGAACGGCTCGCTCTGGCAAGGGGTTTGAGCGCGGCCTCCCTCTTGGACGGCGGGCAGGTTGCGTGAGAGTCAGAGGGGGCGAGGGGGAAGTTGAGGGAGGGGGCATTTGAGGGGGTGGAGGGGAAGGTGTTGCAAAGCCCCAGAGATCGAGCCGGGCCTCATCAGCTCGCCGTCGTCCCCTCCTCAGTCTTGGGAAGGAGTTCTCTGTCGCGTCAGTCTGCTTGCTGGATATAGCCGAGCTACTCAAAGAGACTGGAGGCTCTTCACCTCGAGGACTCCTGCCGCTATCTGTAACTGATTAAATCACATTTCACTGTTACTCTCACTTCAGCTCCTATGCATACACACATGTGAGCATTGGAGGTGGAAGCAAAAGATATGAGAGACTGACGATGTTTGATTGGATTCTAGTGGACAAAGACTATACCTGGTGTGTCGTGGGTTCGCTCAACCTCGTTGGGGGTAATCTTGTCCCCTGGAATCGTCTCTTTGCTCTGTGGGGACAGTGTTCCTGTTGATAGACTTTCCTCCAGCACAGGTGATTTTCGTTTCTTCTGCTGAAACACACAGAGGACAGAGTGAGTTCGCTGTATTGGATGCTACTGATCACAAAGCTTCCATGGTGATGGAGAGCAGGTAAAGCCCTTGGAAGTTAAACTGACAGTCCTGGATTCATATTAGGAAAGAACGATTGATATGTGCAGTGCATCAGTGAAGATTTTAAAGCATTTCCTGAGGATTTTACCACAAAGAGACAATTAGAGATGCAAGAAGATCTTCAAGTCATTTAGTGGTTTACACCAACACACAGTCACATTCTTTACCTTCTGTTGGCAAGACACTTTGGTTGGACTACTTTTCATGTCTTGCTTTTTCTTTCCTGCTGCCTTCTTTGATGGGTCCAGTGGTGACTTCTCCTTTGCTGGCTTCTTAGGACTGGATTTCCTTTGTTTGATGGCAGCAGATTTTGCTTTGGGCGGCGACTCCTCTTTGGTTCCGTTTGTTTTCTTCTCAAACTTCTCGCCTCTCCCCGGGCTCTGGCCTGACAGAATAGACGCGACGATACCGTCCAATTTTTCACTGGGAGGACTGTCTGGCGCCCCACTTTCTTTTTTCCGTATCTCCCCCTCTAACACCTGGGCGAGTTTGCTCTCCATCCTGTTCCCGTTTGTTGATGCATTGCTTCCAAAGATATGAGACTGGCCGGTGGGCTTTGACGAGCCTTGCTTCGGTTGTAGTCCCATGTGCTCTCCCTGACTGGGGTGTACCTCATTATTATTCTCCAAAGTCTCGGTGGCGTTTGCCTTTTCGAGTTTTTTCATTGCTTGAGTTGAATCCCCGTGAGATGGCACACAATGCCATTTCTCCACCGACCAGAATGCTGGATATTTCAAATCAGAAGGTTTCGACTGGGTGTCTGGGCTCCCCGTGACTAGACTCATGACATCAGCTTTTCTTGGTGAGACAGGTAGAGCCTCAGTGTTCCCCTCGCCTGTCAGTGCTGTTGTCTCAAGAGCTTGCTGCTTTACAATGGACGCAAGGTTGGACAGTGGAGACCTGCTGTCCCACTTATCATCCTCCGTTTTGGAGGGGCTCTGAAAGTTGGAACCTTCTGCAACTGTGGGGCCCTTTGTCTTTGGGGAACCTGCTGAGATTTTTCTATGGACAGAGGACGCTTGGTGAGGGAACTGAGGCGGCTTTTGCCACGCTGGACTCACAACAGCGGTGGAGTACGGCCCCACTGTCTTGCCAGTTCCAGATTTCTGATGCGTATTGGAAGAGCTTGATAGGACAGTCAGTAGGGCTCCTTTAGTGGGAGAGTTCTTAGTTATGGTTGTGCTGGTGTTTTTAACATGCTTGACACTATGAGCATTGTGGTTGCCCTTCATCAGACAAGATGGCTTCTTTCCCCCCGAGGCCAGATGTTCTCCTTGGTCAATTATAGATATAAACTCCTGCTTAGCAAAACTCTGAAATTCATCGGCAAAGGTCCCTTTTCCGTCTTTGCCCCGAAGGGTAGAAGCTAGTATGGGGCTAGCTACACCGACATATGTTCCAGGGATATTTTTAATGGGGTCTTGCGAGGATCCCTTTCCCCAGGATGGCTTAGCTTCTGTCACCTGGTGATTCGGAGGCTTATTTAATTGCTTTTGATGTGATCCATTTCTGTGTGTGTTGGGTAAAATAGGGTATTGCACGGCTGAGCTATAAGCGGAGGAGTGAGTCCTCTTTGAGTTCATAAAATCTTTCTGATTTGACTCATTATGAGGCTCCATTGTGGAAACTGGAGGGTCATTCACGCATTTTGGACGTTTGGATTTAGCGGATAAATCAAGAGGTACATCCCTTGGTTCAATCGAGCAAGGTACTCTATGGTCCTCTGAAGCAGAGGGAGGAATTGCTTTTAGAGAACCTATGGTTGTCTTGTCTAAGATGATGCCCTTCTCCACATGGTTCAGCAGTCTGCTCTGAGAGGTGATGCTGGCTAAAGCAGAGCTACAGCAAATGGCAGCGGTGGGAGACAACATGTAGCGGGTGGGCACTGCAGAAGTTAACGTAGGGTGCTGCAATGGTAGGACAATTGCTGGTGAAGCTACCACAGAAGCTAAGGGTTTATGCTCTCCTGTGTTTTTGCCAATCTTACTCGATGAATGGTTAGATTTCAGTTTTGAGGTTGGTGTTTTTTTCTGTGGAACCGGCGTTGGTTCGACAGAGAACGGGTAGGGGTAGGTCCGTATGAGAGGGGGTCCTCCAACACCTGAGCTTTGAGGTTGGATGTCTTTCTGAAACTGATTGGCGGTGGCTTCTCTCAATGCCGCGATCTGACCCAATGCTGGTGGGAGAGTGACCTTACAAAGTGGAGAGGAAATATTGGTGGGGGGGAGAAAGGCAACAGGCTTGGCTGGTTGAAACATCGAACACTGAAAAGCAGGTGAAACACTTTGCGCCGATTGTGTTTGCGTATGGGATTTCTTAGCTGATGTCACATTGCTGTGACAGGGATTGAGTGAGTCCTCCTGGCTAACTTTAACACCGCTTGACCACTCGGGTGTGGGACAGACCCCTGCCCCATCAGCCTTGGGTTTGGGTGTCTCTGTCCTTTTCTCTACTCTCTTCTCCGAGCTGGTGACGGCTGAGCTGGACATTGGTGCATTGTTGAGCTGTTGAGGTGGAGAAAGCTCTGGGCTGTGGTTGTAATTTCTAGTGTCTGGACAGGCTCTCGCTGTCTTACAGTCTGTTGTTGGAGTGGTCTTGTTTTGCTGACTGAGGGTAACATCTCCTCTGAACTCAGGGGGTAGCGTCTGGGGGGGATTGCCCACCATACTCGCTTTATTTGGAGCACTGATCTCTCTGCTCACCGTGCCTCCATCCCCTACATTCATTAGAGTAGGATCCACCTGAGTAAAAAGGAGAAGTTCATGAGGCCAGTGTTAATGAGGTAAGAGCGATGAATGCTTCAAACTTGTAATCTGACTTTAACAAAAACATCAAATACCTGCATAGGTGTTTCTTTACCACACCATGCCTCACAGGGTAGCTGAGTCAGTCAGGTGAGGGTTTTTTTCTTGAAATCTTTGATACGCTGCAGATAACAGAAGAAAAGAACATTAAATGCTTAAAATTCATGTTTCTGCTCTTATTGCTGAGAGACATAAAGGCTTTCCTGTATTCAATGCAACAGTAATTGATCAGAGTAACCAACGTTGAGCAATTGAAAACTTTCTTCGAGGTTGCCTCGCAGGCCAGATATGTTACAATTTCCTCTGAGCAGGGAGATCATTCAAGCTAGTAAAGAGACATGATGTGAGCGTATCTGCTCCGTCGTTGCTTCGGGCTGCATTTGTTTACAAGAAGAGAACACTAACAATTTCTCAGTGTTGAACGAACCAGAAACTGAATTATCTTTCCTAAACATTTGATATTCATCAAGTGAAAGGAGCCAGCATGCATGAGGGCAGACACGTTTCTAACCACCAGATCCTCCTCCACATTGTTAGCAGCAGTTTTTGCAAGTTTACACAGTGACTCTACAGTAGAATCTGTTCAGCTTAAATTCCCCCAAAAAGCTGCCTGCCCCACCAGGTACACACAGACGGTCCTCTCCACAGATATCACGTATAATTAGACAGCATACAATATAGAAAACTTGAAAAGGAAAGTGATGCAACTTCCATTTCCTGCAAGCAGGGCTATCCTGCTGTTACAGGGCTTTCCTAATTCCAAAGTAGATTTACCGTGAGCCTTATCATGCTCTGAGAAAAATGAACAAAAATATGAGCCACAATAAACACTGGAAAAAAAAGATGACATCATCAAACAACATCAGCAGATACTCAACACTAAACAACTGGGACGAAAACAAGGACGTCATTAGTTTTGGCTTTGCTCAGACACTTCAAACAAGACGTTTTGTCTGTTACCCCCTCAGCCCCTGCTTGTCCTCAGGACACCTCAGGACGCCTGCTCATTATCAATCCATTGATAGCTATCGGGTGTACCTGCCTCTTTACAGTTGACCAGAAAGCCTCAAGGCGTTCGGCGCTGATCAAAATTTGCATGCAGTGTCCATAAGTTTTACATTAAGAGATATATAATACTGTACAGTCAGAGGATTCTTTACGATGACAACAAAGCTTCTCACTTTCAGTTGAGTGAACGGATGGGTCATCAGTCTGATCTAATATTAGATGTAAATTCCACCTATCTCCTCTCTACAAACTCCCACAAATCACATAGAATGAAGGAAAAAAAAACAGCAAAAAAAAATCTAGCTTGATAACATGTTCAACAACCCTCATATGTGACACACACCAGAACAGCCTCTGTTAGAGGTGAGCGCAGACGAGCGCATCTGCAAGCAAATGAGGTGACTACAAAGGGGACCGGGCAGAAATCTATTTGAAAGCTTTTTGGGAATGGAAAAATGTTTCACCCTGGAGTCAGTCAAACATAAAAAATATGGTGCACATAATGACAGACACCATCTCTGCTGGAATCTGCGAGCACGGACAGAAAGGGGGTATCCAGCGATGCAGATCAGAGCGAGGAGGGTCTGCATTCATTACCGTATCACAGTTGCTTACAGCTAGTTTGCCTTTGTGCTGCGATCCTACGCGGTCTTCTCCGCCACAACATTTGAATGCGTCCGCTCCGATGTAGGCCAATAAATATATGCACACACGCCGCGGGCCACACCGAAACAAAGTCAGGCCTGGCAGCACATTTGAGGAAAAACAGCATCCAATAAACTAAATTGTCCTGCTACTCTGCTTGCAGCAGACTTCCACCCCGGTCAGCTCCCTGTCCAGCACAAAAGACGTCCCGGTGTCACATCTTGAGAAGTGCACGGTCAGACCACATGGCACACATTTCTCCGATTGTCAACAACATGCACAAACTCCGGAGAGCTCTCTGCTTGCTGGAGGTGGCCAGCAGTCCACCACCATGAGAGAATGAGATAACTAACTCTCAGGTGATCGCTGAACACAGACTGAGCTGTGTATCTATCGTTTCTAAATCACGCAGGGAAGCGTCGGTTTGCAGTGTGTGTCGAGATGGAGGACAGATGTTTGGGGAAATTATGGCAAAGTGGCAGAAGACACTTCCCCTGCAATCGAGGGCTTTTGCATACTGTCACATCTCAGATCGACATCAATGCAAACAACAGAAATAGAGCCAAACACAACAAACTCCTGGAGACCACCAGCCGGAAAAAGTACCACTGTCTTCATGTGGACGTTTTCTTTTATAAATTTCCCCCCGCTGATAACACAAAGGCACACTGCATTGAGTTACAAATGGGGGGAGCAGCCAGCTGGATAACTACCACAGGGGTGGGCGACACAACTTATTACACAGGCTTGTGCTGCTGGAGCGGTCACCGCTGTCACGGGAAAAAAGGGCAAACAATATATTTAACTCCACTGACCAGCAGCTCCCTGCGCAGCCGAGTCTCCGCGCAGTACTCCCGGTGGTTTACATGTTGAGGCAGGCTACTGTTATTTATCCCCGGCCGACCTAACGCGAAGCGCTCCCGTGTCTCGTATCGGCCCCTCGGTGGACTGACTGAGCCACTTGAGAGGCTTCCGCCGAGCCCCCGACCCACGACGCCTCTCCTCTCCGTCTCCCTTTCAGACTCTCCGAAATCTTGCCACCGCGAATCAGCAGGCGAGATAAAAGATGTCTAATGACACAAACAGTTACCAACCCGCTCATCCAGATGGCATGGGAACGTCGCAAGGGGAAGACTCGGATCCGGCAGCGTCCAGCCTTTTGGCCTCTGCCGTCCGTGGCTGTTCACTAATCTCGACGGTTTTCGGTTCTAAAAGTCCGGGGGGCGGGAGGGAGGAGGGATGAGGGGGGGCGGTCGTCAAGACAGTCCGTTCCGTATCTCCAGTCTGGTGGGAGAGAGAGAGAGGGGCTGAAGGTTTCAGCATGGGAGATGTAGTACTCGGGTATCCACGCCCAGGATTACAGCCTAAAGAGGCTGGGAGGGGTAAGGACTACAGGTACCGGCAGGCATCGCGCGCTCCAGCCGCTCAAGAGGAATAAGGGATCGCGACCAGAGTGTAACGGTGCGCTAAACTGAAAAGGCTTATCGGGGGTAACGAAGTAATAAACTGTAATTTTTCAACCAAACGAGGCAGCGAGTGTTGCTGGGCAAGTGAGTGTGGTTTAGTTGCCAATTAACAGAATAAGAGGAGATGGTGATGATTGCATTTCAAAAATATAGAAAAGAGTGTCAGAGGTTTGTTGCAGGAGAATTAACACGAGGAAGTGTTAACTTGGTTGCATGATGTAGGCTGTAGACTGACTCACAATCTTGGAGAATATAGGGGAACATTCATACACACGTTCATAGGATTTCTGATCCTGTAGCCAGTGAAGAAGTATTGGTAATTGGTGGGGATCTAAGTTCACTAATGAGGTTTAGCTGGGACTGCAAGGCCCATCAGCGCTGACCTGCATTTTTACACGTTGTCTGCACCACAAAATATTTGTTCACAAGGCGACACTTGTAGTCTTCTCTTTGCTTCCATTTATGAAATGGGATTTATTCTACTCTCCTCTGGAAGCCAGAAGTAGCATTGGGACTGTCCAGCCAGTAGCATTATTATTCCTCTACCCTAAAATTATTTCTGCCTTTCGCCAAGAGTTCTAACATGACATCAGTTCTTATTTATGCATCATCACAGTGATTGACACTTCTGTGGACTGGCTGACTTTAATTCCCTTACAGTTCACCAGGAAGAGAATCAGTCAGTGTGAAGACATGTCGCAGCAGATAGTGATGTTCACTCTTATGTGTTTCTTCAGTTCACTGTCATTCACATCTTCCAGTGCAGTGTGTCACATTGTAACTGATTTCATTGACACTATTCTACAGAGAAGTGGGTTTGAGCTTAGTGGACAAGTGGCTCATGTAGAAATTCTGGATATTTCAATCCAACCCTCTTCTAGGTCTCTAAATACACAATTTTTCACAAGAACAAGATTCACGGCAATGACCTTTAACCTGTGACGATCCAACCATGTTTAGCATTGTAACTGCAAACAATTTAATTCCACCTACAAGTACAGTCATGCAGACATCTCTGTAACCACGCAGATTAAACACATGCAAACTCCCCTAAAGGTATATAAATATTACATCATTTGTAACATATAGAAATATTCTTTAACCTTGTATCACTGGACAAGCTCACACTGCAACATGAGATCTTTTAACTGATATGTGACTATAAGTTGAGCACCAAAAAACTAAGACAAATGGGTCGATGTGGTTCAACAGCTTATTGTTAAAAGTCGAATAACTTCCAGCAATACACAAGCGAGCAGATACAGGTTTGCAGTCAGGGTTTGCAACAGTAAGATTCTCAGTAAAACTCCTATTCCATAATCACTCTTTGACTCGGTATTTAAGCAGAATAGGTTACCCTTCTGTAATTAGGCCACTTGTGTTACCTGAAAGCAGCAGGCCTGCTGTTTACACGGGGTATACACTCCTTTCAGCCAACACATTTCCTACTTTTCTCAACGTTGTGCTGGTGAGGACATAACCGTGCGCACACGGCGAGGCTGGAGAAAAGGAGTTTGTTTGCAAGCGTGTGTTGATCCTGACCACTGAGGCAGTGCAGGACAACGATCCCTCCCGTCCATCCGCCGAGAGCAGCACGACCCGACACTGCTCCGCTGCTCTGTCGATGCGTGGAGCGGCGTGTGAGAGCCTCACATGCCCTTCGCTCAGTAATGGCTGCGTACAAGCAGCCAAGCCGTTGACAGAAATTGGGGAACCAAAAAAAAACCGCCGTGGAGAACCGTGTGGGCACGAAACAGGAGTAAACTCGGCAGCTGACACATCACATAGTGTGTGAGCAGGGGGACCCGGAGACCTCATCGACCGCGCAAGAGCTTTCCCGGTAGTGACCGGCTGCTCGGGGCTTCAGCAATTATAGACGAGTTTGGCTGCACGTCGGATGTCTGAAGCTGTGGGGTTAAAAAAAACTTGTTATGCATGCAATCGTAAGTCTCTCTCGCACGTATGCACCATGACAACTGCGACAGGACAGATAAGGCAACTGTTTCTTTCGAAGGCCTGTTTGTTTGGAAGAATGTCGTCTTCAAACTGTGGATACATGGTCATCTATCTGGAAGTCACATTGGAGATATTCGACCCTATTTAGGCCGCCATGGCTCACAGCGACGAGGATGTCCCGTCTAAGTTCACCTGGCCAATATTGAATGTCGAGTTGGGAAGGCAGTGTGGTCTAACACCAAGCGCATTACACGTCCATCTTGCCATAAGTGATGAATTATTCTACAACAAACGAAGTGAGGATGGAAGCCGATCACTGAAACAGTCAAAGGGTGATGTTCTTGTTTGCCAGGTTAATGGATGGCCCGATGCACCGTCCAGATGATGTCAAAGGCTCGGTCTTACATTGAAATACATCACTTCATATATAGTTACCGTGTCAGCGTTTGGATAGCCGCCTGCATCCACAGCCGACACGCATGGACAGCAGACTATGTCATCTCGACACACAACTTGGTTCCCCATACATGTGACACGATCCTACATAACGCCGTGGGATAACAGCGAGACATCGCCGCAACTACCGAGGCTCTCGCAAGACACCAACAACTAGAAAATACAGATATCCAGGTCAAAGTTTGGCAGAGTTTTACTCGCCCTCAATAGCGTTGTGCAATGCCCCCTGCTCGCCCGTAACGCCTTTGTTATTAGTAATCGCATGGTATTGCACCGTCTTACCTTGCGCTCCGAGCTGCCTACAGCCACAAAGCCTGCACACAGCGCAACAAGCTATTGTTGTCCGCAGAGAGGCTTCCGAGCGGGGCCGGGGTGTGATTTTGAAGTAGAATGAATACAGTATGCAATTTTGGCTTGTCCTCGCGATCTTCCCTTATTGCCAGCTTTCGGTCTGCAGCAGCTGGAGATGAAAATCGCGCACCCTGGGTCCTAGCGCCGGGTAAAGCCCTACAGGTGAATAACAAACAGGCTGGTGCTCGGGCTTGAATCTTTAATGGCAGGCGACTTCGCTGGAGTCAGATAAATAATCCATATAGTGCAGATTTACTGGCTTTTTACTCCATATACTCAACAGAGACTAGATGCTATGTGGAAAACACTTCAAATAGCAAAATAGGCCTACATTCGGACAAAGGGTGTGCTCAAGTCCAAATGCAGAGACAATTACACTTTGCACACTTATTTATCAACTTCTAAAGTACGTATTTTGTAATTTAGACCTTCAGTCAAACCCAATTCATGATTATGTTCACACTGCAGATTTAGAAGATGTGGCAAATTGTTACAGACAAAGTTAAGGAACAGTTAGCATTGAATAATTCCTCACCATTACTGAACAGACCTAATTTGACAGGTTAAGGAGGAATCAGGAGCTGAATAAAAAGTGTTTTATCTCTCTTGATGCTGCTCCATGTTTTTTATTGTTCAGTATCCGCCCATACCTTGGTTCGTTTGATGTTTATTTTGCTATACAGCTGTGAAAGTTTGAGTTCCATTAAAATTGGTCAAACACTTTAAATATACCTGACAGTAGCTCTGTGTAATATGTGTTTTTCTTTATTCTGCACAGTGTCTCTTATTCTTTGAAGACGGGTCTCAGTGGGGATTGCTGTGGCAGGAAGCTTTGGACAGCCTCTCATCATTTCCTCACCAGAGAACATTACGGTTGGGAGTGTGCTAGCTGGAATTCTTATGAATGTCATCAAAGCTGCGGACAAATGAACTGATGCTCTAAAACTTAATTATACATTGAAATATTTTTTAAAGGGGGCTCATGTGGTATTTACACAGATATCCATAACGCTGGCAACATCTGTTTTAGTAGTCCGGAGGGAGGAGAAGATCATTTTGGAGTATTTGGGGTTATTTACAGAAAGGTTTGCTACATCATCTCTTAATCTGCTATTTATGTTCTTAATTAATCAATTATTCATTTTGTCATTAAAACTTCAAACATTTGTGAGAACCACAAATTCCATGACCCAATTTGACATCTGTAAATATCTTCAGTCCAAAACCTAAATATATTCAGCTTACTATAATAGAAGACTCTGAAAACCTGCAAATATTAAGAGGCCCCAGCCCGTGATACACATTTCCTTGAAAACTGACTTGATTTATCACATTGCAAAACATCGAAAATGTATTTAAAGATCTAAATTAAACACAAACCTATTGCATTGATACCTAGACATGACACTTAAGGTCAGAATATCATTGCACTCTGTTAAAGGTTTGTTAAAGCTGCTTAAGTTGGCGCACAATCAGGGCTGCTGGTAAAGATGTACCATGATAAATACTGCTCATCGGTCAAGATGTAACCAGTCGATAGTAAGTCTACAGAAGTATTTTGGATTTGAAAGACTTTGAAAGGGCGTCAAGTTTACAACCCGAAATGTAATAATTTCACCGGCTCTTTGAAGCTCAACAGCTCACAGTTAAGGTTGAATTATTGTTCTTTGTGCCTCACCGGTGGAACAGTCCAGCATTATCTGAGGTGTTTTTCCAAAGCATCTGGAGAGCAACATGGTCAGACGTGCAACAGAGAAGAAAAGGCATCAGCATCAGCAGCTACACATTTGGATTGCAGCATTATACCAATATCAAGGTACCATGTGTTTCAGTATCAAAATGTTTGTGCATGTTATAATACATCCAGTTTTGCGTATCCTGGGAATGTTACAATTCATTTCAAGTTTCATGTCAGTCAGGACATAATATTTTGTGAAATTTGATCATATACTCTGCTCAACCAAAGCAAATTGTAACTGAAATTTAAGTTGTCTTTGTAGCTGATAATAATAATGCTAATAATTGCGTAATACCGTATACAGTGATACAGTGAAACTTTTCTGTTATATATCATACCATGCAAATCTCATACCACTGCGACCCTACTAGAAATACGGTGCAATATTTAGGATGACTCCCTCTGAATTAATAATGTGAATGAATCCCAGACACTCTCAGGCGTGTAACCCGAGAAATCTGAATATAATGTCATTTCCTGACATTAAAATTTGCATTTGCCAAAACCGAGCTTTCTTGAATATGATAAACTATGTGGGATGTTACATCCAGCATCACTGTTAGTGCATATCTTCTGAATTACAAGAGTGGATGGTGTAATCGCAGAAATTAAACATCATTTTCATAACTCTCTTTCATCAATATAAAATCACCTCAAACAAAAAGTGGTTGTGTTTTTGTTACCTTAGAATGAGCCCCTATATCCACGTAGGGGGGGAAGTCGTTTTCTACAGAGCCCACCATGTTGCATCTACAATAGCCCCGATTGCGGCTCCTACTCTTACTTAATTTGTCCTACTTGTTTAAATTTTACTCATAGTAACGTCACTCTCCTAACAAACTGGTAGAGGGTGCGCAGTTCTGTTTTTTGTTTTTTCATTCAACTACGTTTGATGCTGAATGCCTTCAGCAACTCCACAGTTTCATTGTTTACACAAGGGACCTGCTGATGGCGCTGAAGCCGGCCGGCCATCTTGGGGACCACAACAATGAACCCACAGAGGATGTAGAGGAGGAACAGAGCAACAGGGACAGAGAGCTGGGTTCACCCAACAAGAACCTGATTGAGAAGAGGAGATTTAAACCCTCTTCTGTTGCTATGGGCAATGTGAGTTCGGTGGACAACGGACGAGCTAATTAGGAATCAGAGGGAATTCCGTGGGTGTGTTTCACAGCGATATGGCTACATGAAGATACTCCAGACCTGATCACTACAATCAACAGTTTTCAGATGGTTTGAGTGGGCAGGAACAAATCTGACATTTTCATTAACAACAGATAGTCCCACTCTAGTCACGTTACTGTAAAGTAGTGTTTCTGCATGCCAGACATTCAACTGTTAGCCATGAGGCTATGTCCATAATACATTGATTTGTTGATGCTAACATCCCCCTTCGTTAAACCAGCTAGAGTGTGTGACGTGATTCATTCTGTTACTGCCAGACTCCAGAAACTACCCCCAACACTTACTTCAATCATGTGTGAATGGTCAATTGTTTCCTCTTTCCTAAACTACAAAATAATTTCTCTGTGGTGGCGCATGAAGTTTTTCAGATTTTGAATTTGAATTAGTGGTTGCTGGTGATGAATAACCATTTTGTGCTGTGAGAAGTTTAAGAGGCCAAAATCTGGCAAACGCCCTGCAGGGGCTTCAAAGGTTCTCTTGAGGGAGGGGTAAGGAGTTGCAATCTTCAACGTCATCCTGTCACCGGTCCTTTAAATGTACCCTGTGCAGCATTTGACCATTAGTATTGCCTTGGGGCAATATTCTTACAAGCATGTTCCTGTTGGTTTCTACTCAGCAGATGCATGCGGACACATATGAATGCACGGGAGTGTTCCTGCAACTGATTGCCAGTAGGTGATTGAACACAACAAGTACAGCATAGGAAGGCAAGGAAAGGGAAGACTGTTAGCGAGCAAACGTAGATATGCACAAACTATGGTTTGAAATATTTTAAAGGTGCTATGTGTAGGATTTGGATACTTGTACAATTCCTACTGCAAACCATTAGTGGGCAGTATTTTTTAAAAAAAACAAGGAAAAGCTAACTTGGCAATTATGTTAACGCAGTCAATAACGTTATACAATTAGTTGCCTTCAAAAGAGATGCAGTGAACGATTTCCAGTATCTTTGGTAAGGGTAAGATGGAGCATGAGGTATACAGGCGGTTTGGTGTGACATCAGCAGTTGCATGTATCCGTTCTGGTAAAGAAGGAGCTCAACCTAAAGGCACAAGGCTAATTAGCACACTGAGAGCAATAATAGCAGAGCCACTGTTTTATTGGGAGCCATTATCTCATAAACAGCAGGTCGTCCGCACGTGTATTGTAAGTCCTGCTGCTCAGCGGACCTCAATCCATCCCCACCGGGCCTAAGCATTAGAAAAACTCTTCAATGATTTTCTGGGATGCTTTTAAAATCTAAAATGTGCTATACGAGTATCAAACTATTGTCAAACTATTTAATTCAGTGTTAACAAGTGTGCAGTCGAGACAAGAGAGACCGAACGTGTATGAAGGTGAGTTTGAAGTTAGCATTGACGTTACAGCTGTGAACGTAGCAGTGCAGTTCCCATACAGCAGAGGTGGGCAGTAGCTGCACTGGAAGTAGCAGTGTTACTGGTTTAACTACATTTTCCAGTAGTGTGGCATTGGAGTCACCAGGGCGTCACTGCTTTCCCCATAGGAAAACAATGGCACAGCCAACACATTTGACTGTTGATCATGTGTCGGCAGCGTATTGTCCAATATTAATATCAACAGCTAAAATGCCCACTGTGAAATACTGACTTATAACATCAAATGCACTGGTTCTATGTCAGACAAATTCTGAGCCAGTGTAATAGAATGTTACTTCAACCCACACATGAATTTGCAATGTCTAATAATGCTGTTGGAGCCAGGATCAGACAGACAATTTCCAAAGGAGAGGGACAGCAGAAGTCTATTTTGAAAGCCTATATTGTTTGCTCTAAGACTGTGTGGGTTTCAAAGAACAAAATAGTCCATCAATGATGTTGGACCAGGCACAATCTAAAATAATGAGAGCTTTTTGAAAGAGAATATGGAATGTTGATTGACCCGCACGAAAGTGAACATCAGTCGATGACAACCGCAATTTCAGTGAAAACACAACCTTAGAGTTTGTACGCATTAGCCTAACCCTGCTACACCAGACAGCATGCTGCTGTCAGACAAACGAGACGAGTTGCACTGTTGAAAGGTGTTGAAATGTAAGTTGCAAACCGGGTTCATGCCGAGCTAATACCAGGGTTTTAACTCACACACGCAAATCCTTACTTTGGTTTCCGTGCATGAAGGCGACACGCTGGATAACACGGACAAATGAGGTCGACTCGCCCGACTTGTTTATTTGAGTTCATAGCGGGCAGCTCAGCCTCTAGATGGAAAACATGCTGCCGTGTGAGCGGCCACAAAAGCAGAATGTCCCAAGAGGGCTCGACTCACAGCTGAACCGAAAACACCAGCAGCCCGAAGCAACGCCGGGCCAACAACCAATGACATGTAGCTGAGTAATGCTGTGTTTTTGTAAAGCGCAGTCTGAAGACGTAAGGCAATAAGCGGCTAAACGTTATAGGAAGGACGCAGTGAATGTCAGCGGACCGTCGATGTTTTATCACGTCGCAAGCGGAATATCGTCCTGATCAGGAATACGATGTCTGGGTTTCACAATGCCCCTCACGCGGTTCCATAGTGTAGCGGTTATCACGTCTGCTTTACACGCAGAAGGTCCTGGGTTCGAGCCCCAGTGGAACCAATAACTTTTTCCGATGTGAAAGCACTTCGTACTGAATTTCAGAAAAATCCTAACAGTGATAGCCTACTACAAAAAATGGAGGTAGACGTAATATATTTACAACATCACAATATCTTATGCTATATTTCGGTTAATAACGTAAACAGCAATATGAGACATATTCATCAGTATACAATCTTGAGGGAGATGCAAACATTTATCCAAACCATAACAATTAATCTTGACCATCATCATCAACATCTAACTATACCAATTAAGTTGGCAGACAGTAACAATTTTACTCTCAAATCAAAATTCCAGTGAAAATGCACATTACTAACACCCACATCCAGTTGTTGGAGTCTGAATATGGTCGGTTGTTGGTTTTCTTTGGGTAAGGATCATTTATATTTGGCATATTTAGACAGAATGAGCTTTTCAGGGACAAAGAAGGAATCCTGCATTTCTAGCATGCACCGCATCAAATCCTGCCGAAGGTCTGTTCCAATGTCTACCCTTTGAATTCTGCCAACGACCGAGTCCTGTGTGTATCCTTGGCATTTGAGTCTTTTTTACAATGACACAAAACTAGAACCAAAAAAACAATTTGTCAATGTAACGGATTGCTTTTATGATACACTATCACGTTTGGAAATTTTTTCAGGTGAGAATTTAACCCATTTGAAATATGAGGTAAATTTTCACTATCATTTTTGGAGATATGCATACCTGCCATCTGGGATGACTGGCTGGGAATCTTGGCAGCTTGCAGCCCGGCTCCTGTGATGCATGTACGTCGTCATCCTCAGTAGACACGTTTTATGTTGGCAGCCTTTTGGTCATTTACAACTGACTCAGATGTCTTTATATATAACATAATTGCTATTGGTGAGAACATTTAGTCTCATGAAATATGTTTGTTGCACAAAAAATGAGGAAAAACAGCAATACCACATCTATTATTTCAACTGTTTTTGAAATTGTTGCACTTGAAAGAGGGACGTTGTCAGTGAAGCACACATGTACAAACACTCGATTATGTGTTCTCCAAATCCGACAAAGGAGTATTTCCCAGTCTCTGAAGGACCCGACTGGGAAGGAACCGCCCTACCAAGGAAGCACCCTTGAATATGAGAAATATGTAGTGTGCTTGATCCATTTCCGTCCTATGTGACTTGTTTCAGAAGAAAACTGTAGCACTTTACATTAAAACTAATGCAAGTATTACATATCAAAAATATTTGTTCTATTTATTCTTAAAAAGACAAACATGTAGCGAGACCAGTTAAGTTATGGTTATATGCCATTAACCTCACACCTGTATATGAGCACTCAAACACTTAAAAGCTCTCAAACTTGCTGGTTAGGCTAAATCTATCCTAAAATGACAGTAATGTAAGTTATTATTTGGATCAATGATGGACTTTGTAGAACCTGATTGTGAATGTTATTGTGGTTGCTTTTTCTTATGCAATGAAGAGAAACCAAACAGAAACTACAAAAGGCCATTTCTCAAGAAATTGCGATGTGAATGCTGGAAGCTGAATGAAATTTGCTGAAACCCTGCTGAAAATAGCTGAAAGTCAACTGAACAGCAGAATCAAAAGTTGAAGAGCTGAATGTAAAATTAAAGGAAGCTGAAGAGAGCTGAAGAATTAAAAAAGTTGAGATGGAAGCAAAAAGCATTCTAGAAAATAAGCAACTCTAGCTCCAAGCGCTCCACTCTAGCCTCTCCCATTGACTCCCATGTTAAATCCAAAAATAGCTGAAATGACTGAGTCTTTGAAGAGGAACTGTGACAAAGCTATACATGATGTGAAGGATTTGAATAGATGGATAAGTTTAAAAAGACCACAAGTATGTGAACATTTTAAAGGTGTAGATGAATTTCTAGCTGAAAGAATGAAGAAGTTAAAGGATGTGAAAGTTGAAGCAAGCTGAATATTTGAAGATTCCTCATAGGTTTCGATGTTAAACTTGTTTAAAGAAAGCTGCAGCGTTCACATTAACGAGCCAGGATGTGCCTGTTGGCGGTTATCAGAAGTACATCATAAGTGCAATAGACTAAAACAAAACAATGATATTGAATTTGAAATTCATGAAATTGTGTGGAGGGATGGAGAATGGGCCAAAGAGGATTTTTTTTTTATTTTCATCATTTTGTCAGGAAATGTTATATGGACCTTTATGAAAATATGGCATATTTCTAATAATTTTGGAAATAATTTCATGCATGTATGATGGTTTCACTTGAATTTGTATTTAACTCAAATGTAGATTCTATTCAACCGAATATAAAACTGTCTGTTATTATTAACCACTCTTGCCATTAAGACATTTCACTAAAGCGATTTAAAAAAAAAAAGATTTGGAGTCCCAACGAACTCACCATACATCTTTAAGTAAAAAAGATAATCCTCTTCTGGAGCATATCTGACGCTCGTCTTACTTCAGCTGTTTGTCCACGTGAGGAACTAAATGACCGGTTTCTAACATTTCACGCATGTATTTGCCGCAGTAATGACACAAAGTGCACAAGTTGGCGAATCCAAACGCGGACAACAGCGCCATCTGTTTTGTTGACGGTTTGATCCGTCCACTCAGACGCTGATGTACACAGGACACTGCCTGGTGGTTATTTAATTATCGAAACAGAAAACCTCACATAGTGTGTTTGCAAAACGTATGGAGTAGTCACACTGTTAGTGTTTGAATGTGTCCCGTCTCCGCAAGCGGATATTGTCTCTTGGCAGTTTCCTCCTTGTGTCACATTCAACTCTGTCGCCAAAATGGCGAACGTAGCTGCTGCTGCCGCTGCGGCTGCTGCCGCCGCCGCTGCCGCGAACAGAGACCCAGCCGTCGATCGTTCACTGCGATCGGTATTTGGTGAGTGTGTCGCCGTTATGTTTCGTGTGAACGCAAGTTTTCCGGTACTGCATGACTACAAACTAACGGTAAATGCTACAAAGCTTGCTAACATAGGTTAGCCGGCTAGTGACGCTGTTAGCAAGGCAACGAGGGAGCACAACTTCTTGATTTTACATGAAGAGTTTGTAAACATAAACGTTAATGAAAAGATGAGTGTCTTTCTCTCGTATAACTTACATCCTATATTTATTCTAAGTTGGAAACATCCCGTATGAAGCCACTGAAGAACAGCTGAAAGACATCTTCTCAGAAGTCGGACTTGTTGTCAGCTTCAGGTGAGTGTCATTCATTCCGTTATGTTAACCATCGTTATATTTGTAGCTCTTTCATCTGCATAGAATCGGGTATGATTGTTAAATGGGATTTCCCACTTACCTACAGCCAACTCTCTACATGTGTATTGTGTCATAATTATTTCTGTCTTCCGGTCCTCAGGTTAGTATATGACAGGGAGACAGGGAAACCTAAAGGATATGGCTTCTGTGAATATCAAGACCAGGAGACGGCACTAAGTGCCATGAGGAACCTGAATGGGAGAGAGTTCAGTGGTCGGGCTCTGCGGGTTGACAACGCAGCCAGTGAGAAAAACAAGGAAGAGCTTAAAAGTAAGTGTGAACATGATTTCTATAATGCTGTTTTGGATGTGTTGGAAAGCTGTTGGTGCAATGCTGTTTGTGCTTGTCTTGCATAGGCCTGGGATCAGGGGCCCCTATAATTGAGTCTCCCTATGGTGATAACATCCAGCCAGAAGAGGCACCTGAGTCCATCAGCAGAGCTGTGGCCAGTCTGCCACCAGAGCAGATGTTTGAACTTATGAAACAAATGAAGGTAGGCTGTCTTTTCTTTCTTCACACTTGCAGATACCGACCGGTCGAAAAACAAGCTTCCTCTGCAGGTTGGCTGGGCTTAGCTTCAGATGTAAGAGCTCAGGCATCCAGAAGGAGCTCAGAGCAGAGATGCTGCTCCTGCACGTTGAAAGGAGTTAGCTTTTTGCTATCTAATTCGAAAGCCTCTTGGGCGCCTTGTGTTGGTGATGTTCCGGGCATACTCAACTGTTGTTGGTGGCCCAGTGGTAGACCCAGAATGCACTGGAGGGGATTATATATCTAATATGACCTTGGGTTCCCCCAGGAGGAGCTGGAGAGCATTGCTAGCAAGGTCTGGGTCACTTTACTCAGTCTGCTTCTACCACAACCTTGCTCCGGATATGCGGCAGAAAATTTGCCTGCATGCCTTCTGTCATGAGATTCATCGCTTTGCAGTTTGTGACATGTTCAGAGTCGTGCTGCTGTGCTTGGCTATAGGGATGATTGTCACTGGCAGTATAAGAGTTTTAATATATAACATACCAGACGCTAACTAGAATGGACTCATAAAAGCAAAATAAAAAATGGACCATGTAGCTTTAATGATTTGGATGTTTGGATCTCACATAAATTAAAGTATTCTTGGTTCTGTAAAAGGACACGTGTATTTTTACTACTTGTTTCTCACTGTAGTCCCCTAAAAGTGTGTTGTCGAAATTTTCTCCATTTGAAACACCTCCAGCCTGACAACCATATGCAGATGCTCCTCTTCTGTCTTCCTTTATTCAAGGCTGTGCAGAACTCGCAGCTCTGCCAGAAAAGCCTTATCTTTGCACAGCTGGCAGTCTGCTTCATTAAGCACAAAGAAACTCCACACTGCAGATGTTTCTCCCAGGCTGGAAAAAGTGTTCTGTTGCGCCAACGCTTGTGTCAGTAGGAAGTCTCCTTATGCTGATCAAAGTGTGAGGCTCCAAACTGGATACCACATGGTTGCACTTCTTTGTTTTCTGCTGACGCCGACGTTCTGGAGAGTTGAGGACATGTACCCGAATCATGTCTAGCCTTAACTAATGAAGGTGTGTGCAACCTGTCAGAAAGTAATAACACACTATGCTTCTTGTTAAATGATGAGCTCTTTTCATGTGAAAGGAATCGGGCCAAAATGTCGGTTTCTGCTCTAATCATTTTTCATGCAGTCAATAATATCATCTCCGAATTCATTTTGCTGAAATGTGTTTTCTCTCTCCAGCTGTGTGTGCAGAACAGTCCCCAGGAGGCGAGGAACATGCTGCTGCAGAACCCTCAGCTGGCCTATGCTCTGCTGCAGGCCCAAGTTGTCATGCGGATTGTTGATCCTGAGATCGCCTTGGTGAGCGTTCATCAATTGGCAATGTTTATTTGGAGCAAGGCCAAAGTAAAAACTTGATCTTGGCTGCAAACTTGCTATTTGTTTAAGGAGCTGAAAGCTAGTCTGCACGTTTGACCCAAGACTAACGTTTGAGAGATTGTAATTCATCCATCCCATACACAGAAAATGCTCCATCGACAGAGTGCTGCCCAGCCTCTCATTCCTAGTGGACAAGCTGGAGGAGCACCGCCAATCAATCCACCACCTGTGCAGCCAAGCGTGCCAGTCTCTCAGCCGCAGCCCGCGGTAAGTTGTTCACACTCACACATGTACTGTATAATCTGTGTCCTGTTCCGCTGCGATGTGGATTTGTTCCACTGAGGTCGATCAACATGTTGCTATCATGCTTGTACTAAGATCATCTAATACACACAAGTTATGAAAGATGGGACCAGAGAGGGTGCTTTGAATCTGAATTGATGAAGGTTCAGTGGACAGAAAGTTTATGTTTTTATGTCATGTTATCAGCCTGGAATGCATGTGAATGGAGCCCCTCAAATGATGCAGCCCCCAAACATGGGTGTTGTTCCCGGACCAATGCCTGGACCTGGACCAGGACCTGGACCAGGACCAGGACCGGCCCAAGTGCCTGTTGGACCTCCAGGTAATGTCAAACAAATCATCAATGTGTTCCACACGTCATAAAGGCTATTGATGTTCGTGACTGTTTCGATGGTCAAGTTCCTTGTGCAGAATGAGGCAAACTGACTCACCAAAACTTTATCCCATCTTGTATTTGGACAAATAAACCACTCCTCATATTACCAAATGAAATAGTATTTATACATTGACAAATCGTAGGAGGGCGCGGTCATGTCAGAGCACTTTTGTGCATCGATGTTTAATTCTGTAGGTTTGTCGTTTTTTTCATGTTTCATTTAATTCCAATGTTTACAAGTGTTTCACCTATTTGCTATTTATAATAATTTGCATGGCTGTTTTTCACTACAGTGCAAAGCAAAGTTGATATGCTGAATAGATTTCAAGAACATTTATTTCTTTATTTTTAGTTTTATCGTTGATTGTCATGTAAAGGTGGAAACCTTCGGCCAGCATTTAATCATCATGTGCAACACTAGACTTTTTCAGTGCGTCTGTTACCAACTATGTAGGTAAAATGTAAAAAGAAAACAATTAACTAAAATGAATGACTTTGCCTCATTTTATGTGCGGGCTTTCCACATGTCATGACTCAATGGGGCCGCTAGGTGTCCCCACAGCTACATAATTGTTAGACGTCCTTTATAAACCAAAAGAGGATGTGTGACTTATCGAGCATGCAACATGTTTTTCAAATATTATCCATCAAAGGCTTGATCATATCCTTTTCATCCCATCTGTGTCTGTTTGCATGCACTGATCATTAGCACGCTTCGAAATGCTCTTAAAGTGCTGCTTTGCTCTCTTGAGTCTTGTGTCTCTTGTTCTTCTCACTTTAATGCTGGCTCAGGAAACCTTCAGCATTCTCCCACAGGATCGTCAGGGCAAGCTGCTATCGAGCGGCCTCAAGGTATCACTGTACTCCCTCACTTCTCCAGTCAGGCCATACGAGATATGGAGTGGTGGAGGTCCGACATTACAGAGCGTCACGGATTCAGCCAGAGCTTTCGTTAGTTAGTTCGACTGCATGTCCACTGCAGCTTAAAGCGTCTTTCACACATGCGCAGCCTCCAATATGGTCCATAAAAAAACAGGTTCAATACAAACTCAACATTATAATTCTCATGAGGGGCTGTGGTGTTATACTGCATTACCTTTATTTAGTTATGCTTAGTACATTGGCTAGTGAGAGTATCGTTAACTTCAAAGAATTCATTCAAACTTAATAAGAAGCTACAAACACTGCCAATATCTATGAATCTGCATTCTATTAAACTGTAACGTGTGAACCACCAATGGGCGTCCTTGGACATTGAAGCTGTCTGGCACATTCAGCTCATTACACATCCCAGCATTGAGACTGATTATTGAACAGTTAGCTAAACAGATCAGTGGAATTGAATGTGTTGCACTAACTATCATATACAGTTTAATTAAAAGGTTGTGCTCTGCTCATCGCTCTAGTTACCGACTGCGTCCTTCATGACAGTAGACGCCGACACACCCGTTGTACTAGATCTCATGCACACCTTCTTCCGTGATGTTGTCACGCCCAAATAGAATTCGAGTGACAAAACTAATGCAGGAGAGTATTCTCAAAGTCAGATCTTCTCTACATTTCTGGGGTGTTTCTTGTGAGCCGTTTTTGAACCTGTGGCTCCTCCTTTCATTTCCTTCTTACATTTCGTCTTCCTTATCGCACTTTGATGTGTGCAGTTCTGCCTGTGCTCTCACAGCCATCTGTTATAATCTCTCCTTGTGTGTTGTGTCATCAGGCTGTGGCAGTTTGCTCTCGTCCATGTGCTAGGTGCTTAACCGACCCCCAATACCTCTGGGTTGTTTGTCGCTGTCTAACCAGGGCAGAGACTTTCCTTTTTCTAGTTGGGTTTGCTTAGTGAGATTAACCAGGCCCCCTTCCCTGGCTTGAAAGTTAACCTTTAGATTAGTCACAACAAATGAGGGAAAAACTTGATAAAGGGTGTTTTGTTTCTTTTAGGACCAGGTGGAATCCCACCCAGAGGTCTTCTGGGAGATGGTCCCAATGATCCCAGAGGGGGAACTCTGCTGTCTGTCACTGGAGAGGTCATTGAACCCAAGTAAGCCTTTTAACCATATCACACCATCTTAAGTGTACAAGTTGTGTGTGTCTTTAAAGGAGTGTTAAATCAAGCTTGTAAAAACGTCTCTCAAAAGCTCTGCTAACTGGTGTTTGTGTCTGAACACTCAGCCGAGGGTACATGGGAGCTCCTCCACCCCACCAGGCTCCACCTGGCCACATGGGCCAAATGGCAGGTGGACCCCCTCCGGATATGAGAGGAATTCCGATGGACATTAGAGGCCCGCCCATGGGTGAACCACGAAGTATGATGGGTGACCCCAGAGGGCCCCCAATGATGGAGCCACGGGGACCCCCGATGGAAACCAGAGGTGGCTGCACCAGTAACTCTTCACAGTTTGAGAGTCTGAACTTGCTAACTTCAGAATGTGTTCATGTCGTTGACATTTTGTGAACGGAGTCAATCACAAATCACACACAAGTTAAAAGAACACTGTTCATAAAGTTCACCGTGTGGTATATGTTTCTGCAGGCCGGGACCCGAGGGCGATGGATGCTCGTGGATCAGGGACAAGCCAGCGGGTTCCCATGGGGGGAGGAATGCAAGGCCCCGTCCCCCACAACATGGGTCCAAACGCTCCTCCACCTGCGAGACCGGTAAAACCTGCAGTGACTGTTTTCTTCTGCTTCGTTGCCTGCCTGGGGAGCTTTGTGTCGTCATACAGATTCTGGGATTTTTTTTTATTTCTGTACTTAAATTTAGGTCTTCTGTATTTTGTGTTTAATTTGGCAGTTTGCTTCCTTTCGTCCTGAATGACATGTACTATAATGACATGTGAAGTGTATTTGTAGAGGTCACAGTATCCCAGTCAGTCTGAATGATTACTAATCAAGCATATATGAATGTTTTCTGTCATTACTCCTGAAAACTGTGTGTTTGTCCTGCAGGGTCCTGGGATCTCAGGAGGACCTCCGTCGGGAGGAGGCTTCAGCCCCGGGCAGGGCCAGGTCTCCACACAGGACCAGGAGAAGGTAGGTGTCACTTGATCAATGGCCCTGTTCAGACCTTCCATTAGCATGGGGCTTGAGTGATCTGATCACAAGTAGGTGAGTTCCCACCTGCGTTAGACTGCGTCTCTAGTGACCATCTTTCCTGCTTCCCCGCTTCATATACAAATCATTAGTTACATTATTGCTTTTATCTAGCGGGAAGGAATGCACCTCCTGTGAGAAATTAAAAGAAGAATAAGAAATCCAAACAACTCCCAGTCTTAATCCAAATCACCCAAAGTTATTTAGGCACTCTGAGTATATCTACTGTATATCAGCCGAGAAATGTCTACGAACCCGTACTTGGCGTACAAATCCAGACTCGGTTAACAAGTCTGTGTGCACAGTTTATAAAGTCAGATTTATAACCGATGGCGAGCTGGTGTGTTCCAGCCTCCGTTGTCTCCATGCTGTCTGGTTTACAATAAATCCTGTGACTTGTGGGAACGGTGGCGACGTAAACAATACGACCATGGCGCTGACGTACAAGCCAGATTTGGCAACTCCACGGGAAAGGATTTGTCCATAGAGAGTACAGATTTATGCATAGCCCCCTTTTTTAAACCAGCCCCCAGCTGTGGCTTTAGGACGTTTTCAGATGTTGTATAATAATTATGACAGTCGGTGCAGGTGAATGACTATGTACCACTTTGCTAAAAGACGTTGGCCCGTGTTCTCAGACCCCCTCTGAATGGGATCTCAATGCATCCTGGAGAATCTTAATTGCATTGGTTTTATTCTGGGCAGCATGACAGATTAATCAAAAATACAATCTGCCTTTATCAATAATGAGAATCCAGGCAATGCAGGTTTCTTCATTCACAAATGCAAGTCATCCTAAGTGTGACTCACCTGAAAGTGAAATCTGGGTTTATATAAGGGCACCAGCAATCATCTGGCTAAACAATAGCAGGTGATGTCACAACTTTTTTTTGAGGAGGAGTTTTCTGTACAGGGTTCCTTGTGGGTAAAGAGCGTAAGTGAAGATTAGCTGAGATGCCGCTTGTGTTCTCTCTGCAGGCCGCCCTCATCATGCAAGTGCTGCAGCTGACCCCAGAACAGATCGCCATGTTGCCCCCAGAGCAGCGGCAGAGCATCCTCATCCTCAAAGAGCAGATTCAGAAGACTGCAGGAGGGGCGCCTTGACAGTCCCACCAGGAGCGTATTCAAAGGTTTCAGGTGGGCGGGTTTTTGTATCGTCATGTGTTTACTGTAATTTGCAACCAATTCTGTTTTGCTTAAACGTAACGTTTTGATTTCAGGACTCCCATTCTGCCCCCAACTCAACCTGAAGAGTCTCATTAGTTTGGAATATTGTATAGTTGTTTTTTTTATTAATCACAGTCTGTTTTCTGAACGGAAGTGTAAAGTTGTGGATTCAGAAATAAGCAAAAACGTTTGAGGATGTTTGCCGCTGGATGCCGAGCAGATACGAAGGCCAGCGCTGCGACGTGTTCATCCTCTTCCTCCGAAGTCCGTTGTGTTCAAGTTGTGACTCTGGAAACTGTTTCTTGATATCGTTTTGTCAATAAAACCCCAGAAAAATATCGATGACCTTTCGTGTTTATTTATTTAAAAAGGAGTTTGGAACTGTACAGGAGGAAATATCAATCACCATAAGTCCACCCATATCTCAAGAGGATGATTAACCACCGGCTACGTGCCGGCGTTCATGTTGGTGTATTTGTTTTCTTATCATAAGGAAACACCCGTGAATTTAACAAGGAATAATAAAGCATCTGGTTTTCAGGAAATCTGTTTCCTTAAACCAGTAAAGGTCAAGTGAGACTATCTCACTTCCAGTACCTGAAAGATAATCTCTCTTACATAAACTGAATAAGTTCAAGTGCATTAGGTTAACGTTGTTAATCAGTTCCTGTAAAGAACATTTACGTGTCTGTCGGTGCAAAAATAAGTATCTATACATAAACATATGAAACCAAGACAAAGACAAAACCCTCAAAGTTCTCGTGTCAGTAACTTCCAATCTGGTGCCGTGAGGAGCTACATGAGCAGAAATGCAGTTTAATTTAAACTCTAAATTCTTGCTGTAATTGGCCTCAAACACTCTGAGGCGTTTTGTCTTGTGAGTCTGATGATTTGTGTCCCCGTTGTAATGGATGAAGAGAATGTCGGTCCCTGAGTAGTTCTGACAGAACTGCCTCTGTCAGGTGTCTCTGAAACACACCCAGCCGGTTGTCGGGCAGCTTCTTCCTCATCAGTTGTGTATATATTTATAAAACATCAGTCTTAATATAATCACACACCAAAACTGCAGTGTTCCCTGCTTAGAAGTTCTCCTTGTTGAAGTAGAACTTGGTTTTACGTGGATCCACATCGGAGTACTTGGCACACTTCTTGTCCAAGACTTTGGCTAAAGCTTGAGGACCGCATAAGAAAGTTCCCACCACGGACCTGAGGGGATTAGGAGATTAGATTTCAGGAGGATTATTCAATGCTTTGTAATTCATAGGGGATTGGAAAAAATGGATTTAATCTTACGCTGGGTTCTCCTGGCGGACTTGTTCAAACTCCTTGTCCCAGCTGGGTCTGCCGTAGTGAGTTTTCTGTTTGAGCCCGGTGACCACATCGGTGTCCTTGTCAAAGTTCACCATCACATGATCAGCCTGAGGAAGGTGGAAGAGAAAAACGTCAGATCTGTAAGAGGAAGTGACCTCACGCTGTTCATCTGGACTTTGGCCTGTGACTGATCTGCACACATACATGGCTCTGGTCCCAGCCGGTCAGGTAGAGTTTGTAGGTGAGGAAGTCCCCCATGCCTCTCTCCTCCATCTCGTTCTCCAGCACCTGCAGCAGGTCGGCGAACCACTCGAAGGCGTGGGTTTCCCGGCAAAGCCAATAGAAGTATATCTGAAATCAGGAAGCATTTGCTGGCATGTTACACAATGAACCTCTCATAAAGGAGCTGCTGATGACTCGTCCATCAACATGGGTGTGTATTCCGACTGACAGCGTTCTATTAAAAGACAGAACCGGTTGTTATCGCTCTTCAATCAGAAGCGGCAGTAAGTCAACGCGATGTAACGGATACACAGGCTTGAACCACGAAAGCAGATTGATGATGTTTGGGTTTGGTACCTTTCTGCTGCGCAGCTTTGGGTTGGATTCTTTGAATTTGTACCAGATGGATTTGAGGATGGAGGCGAAGGGAGTGACGCCGATGCCGGCGCCCACCAGCATGCTGACCTCGTAGTCGAATACGTCCTCACTGGCTGTGCCGAACGGGCCATCGACGCCCATCCTGTTGGAAAACACATATGTTATCAAGCCATGTAAAAAAACACCGGTTAAACTTAAAATGATTATAAAGTCTTCTGATTGATGTTTATGTAAGAGTTGGCTCATGGCTCTCAGACGACATTTGAAGTGTGCACAGTTGAATGGGCCTGAATTTCTGAAAAGTCAAGTTCAAAGTTCATTTATTGATTGTGCAAATCGCAGATAAGGATGCGATTTAGGTGCTTTAAGAAAGTCTCAACCATGTCAAATCATTTCAACCTAAACTTACAGACATGGACACAATGTCATTAAAGTGCTCTGAAGATCATGTGATGATTTTAAAAGAGATAAAATCAACCTAATCAAACTACCACAATCCTCCTCCTCAATGATGTGAGGTTAAACAGCATGAACTTATGATGAAGAGGAACTCACTTCGGTCCCTGCGCCCCCTCCGGTAGCTGGTCCACAATGCTGATGAGTTTGTCGGTCCAGTCCCCAGCGGAGCGGATGTGAACGCTGAAGAAGTCCTCCTCGGGGGCAGAGGTCATGGTGAACGGGTGCCACTCCAGCTGCGAGATGGCCGGGCAGTTGAGGAAGACGTACTGACCCACCTCCATCTTGAAACCGTTCTTCACCAGCTGCAGCTCCAACACCTTGGACGGCCGCATCACGATCTGAAAGTCACGTGTGGTGGCGTTACAGAAGTCAGGCGAAGTCATGGGTACATAACCCGACAACCGATTCGGGAGCCAAACTCACCTTCCTGTACTTGACCGCCTGCATGTAACGAATGAAACGGAGCAGACGTTCACAGAGGTACAGAATCATCGGACCGATCACCCAAATCCAGGTCTGAAACAGACAAGCAGTGTGTCTTAGTGTAACATGAAATACCTGCAGCAGCTTTAAAAACTGTTGTCATCAGTTTGACTTGGTCGAACCTGTGGAAACCCTCCTGCAAACTGCGGGATGGGACACTCGGGGATCCGTCCCCACTCATCACTGCGGTCTTTGCAGAGGGTGAAGTTGTGTGGTGGTTTGGTTTCCTGTTGACTCCTCACGATGCGCCTGTACGTGACACACAAGTCAGACCTGCTCGCAACAACAACAACAACAACAACAACCTCCACTGAAGTTAAAGAGAGCTCGCTCTCACCCGGCTCCGTGGAAGACGAGCCCGGCGAAGAAGATGATGAAGAGATGGTGCGTGAACCAGAAGACTTCGAAGTAGCTGCGCCTGATGACCTCCATGGAGGAGGTGATGATGATGATGAGGGCCAGGGTGATGATGACCCCCGTGAGGCCGGCGATGGTGGTGAAGACGAGGTAGGTTGGACCCTGCTGCGCATCCTGATGCACAGGAAGAGAGACACACTCAGGAAGATGATGGAGACGTAAAATATGGACTCTTTGTTGTTCTGCCACACTCACACTCACATCCAGAGTCAGTATCATGCCGATACCGAT
>CAAKHC010015401.1:0-19864 GCA_901007825.1 Macroramphosus scolopax
GTTTTAGTGAAAATGGGCCAGGTGGTTTTTGTTTAATCCTTTTAACAGACAGATAAACCATAACAAACGTGTCCCTCCTTGGCCGAGGTCAGGCTGGGGACAAATTAAAAGTCGAGAGCTGCCACTAACAATTATTTCCTTAACATATCTAATCAATTCTTGATGACCTTGTGAATAAAATAGTGGAAAATGCCCATTATAATTCCCTATCGTCGTCCTCTTAACACCTTTATTTTACCTAACAAACAAAACAGCTGATCTGAGAGACTATAACAGGACAATATTTAGATTTTATTTTATGCTGCTGGTTTGACTAAGAATAAAAAAGTTTTACCTGATCGACAGACAAAGTAAAAAGTTCCTAATGCAGCCTAATCTTGTTAAAAACAGACATTTCAACATTAAAAGGACGACAGGCACATTAACTGTGAATTAACCTGTGAATGTTTCTGGGGTAGAAAGGACGTCTGGGTTCCTTCATTCTGCTGCCTCTCTGACCGGGTCCCGGATAAAACCCATCAAATGTTGTGCTGTTTGTCCCGGTGGAAAATGTTCTGTCCCCCTTGTCCGGTGCACGTTTGATCTTTTCATAGCAACAGGAATCCATTGTGTTCTACTATTAGCATCGTCGGGAATTCTGAGATTACGTGGTTGTTGAGCGAGCAGCTGCCGGTAAACTCTTGCTGACGCTGCTGGAAACAGTTTCAACCAGGCATCGGGGCCTTTTAGCCGGAGCCCAAAACACGAGAGCACAGTGGCTCTGAGCTCCGACAGGTTATTTACAGTAAAGAACAAGATTAGGAAAAACACTTAACATTGGACCTGCAGGGAAGAGCCTCATAATCGATTAGTTATCGACCATGAAATCAAAACAATCCCAAAATAAGACGGCTGCTGATCACAAACAGAAATCAACAAAGTATGAGCAGCTAGTTAAAAGAAATATAAATGAAGTTATAGATCATAAATGAGCTGGAACAATGACTCCCCCTTTTAAACAGGTCTGAGGAAACTTGGAACAGTAAAGACGACCTCAAGGTCTGAGAGCGTGTTGATGGATGTGTTGCTAAAGAGGCTTCAGATAGCAGCAGGAATAAATACACTGACAGATGAACTGGAGCTGGTTAAAGACATCTTAGAGGAATTCTACAGAGATCTAATGGAGATCATATTAATTTAGTCTTAATGTTAATAGTGAATTCAACTGAAGACCAGTTAACACTGCAGCTCCAGTTCAGCTTGTTTATTAAACCAGGTCAAGCTGCTCATCATCAGACGAAGCCAGATGAAGTCAAATACAGACCCTGAGCTGAAACACTGTGGGTGACTTTGCAGAATCAGATGTTGTCTTTGAAAGCTGCTCATAACAACAACAACAACAAAAGTCCTCAGCAACATTTTATTAGTTGATTCTTTTCCCACCAGACTGACGATGAATGAGACACAGGGGTCATGTTGTAGGTCAGCCTGACGGATAGATCGTCCGGATAAAATAACCAAGCAGTTCTTTTCTATCCATCCTTGTAATCGGGGAGCTTTAACACCGCAGGCCTGAAGGTCAACGCACAACCTTGAATCATTCCTTTGATAGGGAATAAATGGATTGGTATCATGTGACTGCTTTTGATTGCTGTAAGCTGTTGGCCATGGCGTCAAATGCCGGTGCGTGTCAGGTCTCAGCAGGGCAGAGAAACTGCGATGACCCTGCAGCTGCTCCGGCCGCTCAAACCGCCCCAACCCGGCCCGAGCGTCACTGAGCAGCCCTCTAAAACCAAAACACAGAGACTTGGTGCTCACTAAAACCCAATACGACTGTCCTGGAATCTTCTAAATGAATCAAACCAATCTACTCATCAGCTCATTGGATCCTTGTGAACTGGCAGCAACTCCGCCCCAAAACCGCTGGCCTGTCGAGAACATTTGACTCACACACAAAATCTTCAGAGACTTCAGGTGCTGAGTCTCAGTCAGAGTTCACCTGCTCCGTGTATATTACTGTCAAATATCATCATGTTAGACACTGTGAGAGGCTGTCACGTTTGTCTGAAACACACCTTAACAGACAGCTGTTGGGCTCTTGAAGTTTGTCTACAGATTTAAGAATTAGCATCATGATGTGATATCCAGACACAATGATTCGGCTGTGTTTTCAAGTTGTGCAGAAATGATGCTTCCTCTTACCCACAGAGGGGGCAGCTGAGACGGCTGTCACTGCTTCGGCCTCGAAGGCAGCGGGCGCAGAAGATGTGGTAGCAGTCCAACAGACACGGGGACTGGTACTGCTCATGGCACAGGTGACAGACCAGGGGGTGGACGTTAGCACAATCCACGGTGTACAGGTTGTCCAGATTGGTGAGGATCCCTCCGGCCATCTGTAAACAGAGCGTATGAGTAATGACGAGCTACGAGGCTACATCAACAAGTGTGTCTGAGTGTTGAATTACGTGTCAGAGTGTAGAATTACAGTCAAAATGCCCCCAAATCTATGAGGCTGATGAAGCTGACGGATATGAATCTCTTCATTAAATGCTTTCAGATATGAATTGAAACAAACTTTTCTCTTACCTTGACAGGGAATAAATGGCTGCTGCGTCACTAAAGGCACAAAATCCCCAGATGGAAAGTAAACACTGTAAACCCAGAAGGTTCGTCTACATACGGAGCACAGAGAGCCACTGTCTTACCTCACTGTGGGGCTATCAGCTATCCCCCAAGCAGGAATGACAACAATGTAGAAACTCTTCAATAGTAGGCCGATGGGGTCTCTCCGCCAGGCAGCTGACAGCTCACACCTCATGCCAGCCGCCAAGTGTTGCCAGAGTGCAAAGGGTGCATTCAATATTTCTGCCCCTCACAGATTAGAGCCACAGTCTCCCTGTGTCTAATGTCTCACCGCATCGGGTCTTGGTGAATGGGGAGAATGGTGTGGTGCATATCAGGGATGTCAGGGAACATTTAAAGCGTAACACTTGGTCTCTATGGCGATTTATTTAATTGAAGCACTTTGCAACTGTTTCATTGTGTGAATGCTGAAAGCACTCACACTATTGTTATTTACATTAATATTTTTTTCTACCATAATACTTTCTTTCTTATTGCTGAGCAGTTACATTGCACGTATATTCTTTCTTTTTTTTTTTTTTTACCATTCCTTCATATTTACATATTTCAAATAACTATATATATATTCAAAGCTATTGTACTTGTCTACTTGACTTCAGTACTTGATTTTTTATGACTTCATGCTTTTATATTTTTATGTTGACTGTAAGCACCAGTATACTGGAACTTGATTCAGATGTGTCTATTTAGATTGTATGATAACTTACATGTTTAATGTTCTGGAAGTTGGAACAGTTAGCTTGCCAGCGTACAATAGTCAGCATACATATTTGACAACTATTATTAACAGAGCTGTTAATGTTTGGCTTGTCCTCATCTTGACATGTAACTGATAGAATGTAATTTATTGGAACTCACCCAATAGATGATTTCTCACTAACTCGGGTAAATACTTTTTATGTTAATTACAAACAAAGACATATCTGGTAGCACGTATGTTCGCATGGAAGTAGCTACAGGATTGGGCTATAGCTAGCTGCACTTGCCTTATATTCGTATTTCAAATAATTAAGGAGCTGTTCCAGAGACTGTTCAAAAACAAGACACTTTACTAGAAAGTAATTTCCTGTAGTGTGACATGCTACTGTCACGCCCCCTTCAGTAGACCGGAAGTGTCTTTTCATACAATTTAGGGCCGCTAGTCGTCCATCTTTAATATTGAGCATCTTTGGCCTCGCTTTGCTTAATCGACTTCAGAAAAACGGATGCGATCGACTTTTCAGCCAGGTATTATACTTCCTGCGCAGCCTCTCCTCCCTCCTTTTGCTGAGTGTGGCAGCCATGGCTCCGATTGTGAGTATTTTAACGACCAAATAAACTGCATACAGACGACTAATTTCAGCTTGTATTTTGACCCCGCATATGTGTACTTAATGTGTTAACGTTAATATGCCCGCTGCGGAAGTTTTGAGCCTCTTTCTTTGCTAAGTTAACGGTATTGGCTAAAACCACGTTGGGCTAACTGTTGTTGCTAACGTCAGCTAGCGGCAGATAGCTGTGACGCGAGTAGCATTAGCAAACTTTGATACAAAAAAATGTTTAGTTGCTGGTTTGGTAAATAGTGGCTATCGGTTAGCCAACTTTGATCGCTTCATTCAATTATTTCTACTACAAATACAATCACGTAACAAACTAATGTGAGAGTTGGAGTAACGTCAAATTACTTTCCTAGAAAAAGCAGATGGTCAGGAAGCCAGGTGGGAAGAGGAAGAAGCAGATCCTGAAGTTCACCCTGGACTGCACCCACCCTGTTGAGGATGGCATTATGGATGCTGCCAACTTTGTGAGTAGGCCAGCTGATGTGCAACAGCTGTCAAACATGATAGATTGAATGTTAATCACTGCAGTCGTATGGCCATTTAATATGATGGTTTAACTAGAAACTAACAGCATGTCAACTGTCAGTGCTTGTAAGAAAACCTTGTATCTGTGCATCACATCAGTTATGAAGTGTCTTATTATGACAGCTTGTCTGTTACGGGGTATGTGCACCACCATGGCCTTGTGTTTGCTGTGTGTGACGTCCTTTGTCCTCCCCAAACACACAGGAGCAGTTCCTGCAGGAGCGCATCAAAGTCAACGGCAAGGCTGGGAGCCTCGGCGGCGGTGTGGTGTCCATTGAGAGGAGCAAGAGCAAGATTTCAGTCAACTCTGAAGTTCCTTTCTCGAAGAGGTAAAATTAATATACAGGGCCTCAGGAAAGTCAGTTTCCAGGCCTGGGAATTTGCGTCACCAGATTATTGCCTGAGACAAATTCGTATCGGTTCATCTTTTTTTAACCGAAATTTAGCATAGTATAGTATGGTCATTAAGATTTGCCTCTAAAAGTCTTGTAACTGTATTGGTAGAAATAAGTTTTAACCCAGAAAATAGCTGTGGCATCCAAATGGTTTTATCTTGGGTTCACTGTAGAAACTGTGTTTAGGTCACCAACACACCTTTTATCATCCTGACACTGCTGACAGTGCAAGTCTGCAGAGTGGAAATATAGTGGACTGTGAAAACAATGTAGAAGCTGTAAATGCTGATAAATAAGGATCATTTCAAAGTTCAAATGATTTTTTTAATCAAATAACTGATTATAAAGTGCAGTAAACAGAAGAAAAGGTAAATCAAATCCAGTGTGAGCACCCATTGCCTTTTAAAACAGCACCGGGTGTTCCTAGCATCCTTCTCTGTTGATTTAAGGTGTCAGTGGCTTCGGTCTCTCCATGTAATCCCAGGTTGACGCTGAGATCAAGGCCCTGTGGGATTTATAGCATGTTCTTCTCGTCACTAAAAATAGTTCTCAATAAGCCTTGCGGTATGTTCGGGGTCATTGTCATGCTGCAGAATTAATTTGGGATGCCTTAGCATGATGCATAAGAGCCTGCCTGTACTTGTAATCATGGAGGAGGAGACTGCTAATTCTGTCTGAATCCCAAACTCTTGGTTGCACAAATGCAGGTCCAAACCTGTGAGGAGCCTCCACCATGCTTCACTGTAGTCTGCACCCAACCTGTTACTCTCTGCAGCTCTCTGACAAACAAACCGCCTTCTGTTAGAATCTTATAGTTCATATTCGGAGTCGCTGCTTGAGCCTGATGCCGCTGTGCTGGTGTTCCTACTGCTGCTGTCGTCTTCTGGTCATTTAGTTTGGTTATATGTTCTTGTCCAACCTAAATTATCCTGACCTGATGTATTTTATATTGGAGAGATGCACTTTAATTTAATATATGCAGCCACTCACTGTTGACAGCTGCATGCTGTCTGGGGGGGGGGACAAGCGATTTGCATGTGACCCACATCTTCAGAGTTACTGGTCCATTTCCTCCAGGCCAGCTTTGTGTTTGAAGTGTCACTTGGGACACTCCAGCAGTTCCAGTTCATGATTTGGGTTGAACCTCCTCATCTCATCCCATATCAGTGGAAGAGTTCAGTGTTTTCTACAGCAGTGTTTGGAAATCTAAACTGTTTCCTTTTGACATAATGAAGCTGAAGAAATATCAAATATTTAAGATCCCTAAAGCCTTTCAATAGTTCTGTGTACTGTTGGGAAAGAACATGAAGATGTAGTCTGTCAGTTAGGAGCTTCACCACTAGAGGGCGACTCCTGGAACATTAGAAATGAAAGAGTCACTGGAAGAAATAACTGTAGGTAGGAGACCTGATCTGCCATCACATTACTGGTACTCAGTCCAAAAAGAAATGGCAAGGTTGTGCACACAGTCTTGAACATAAGTTCACAATGAAGTCGGACCTCCACTAATGTGGTCTTGACTTTCACCTCTCAGGTACCTGAAGTATCTGACCAAGAAGTATCTGAAGAAGAACAACCTCAGGGACTGGCTGCGGGTGGTGGCCAACACCAAGGAGAGCTACGAGCTGCGCTACTTCCAGATCAACCAGGATGAAGAGGAGGAAGAGGAAGATTAAAGCTGGAACAACTTCAATAAAAATTCCAAAGAGGGAAACAAAAAGTTGCTTTAATTTTTTATTTATCGTGCTCTGCTGACATCACACAGAACATGTACATGAGTAAAGAATTTCCTGGAACCTTCATGTGTTGATTTTTTTCCAAACATATAAAGGTAATGAATATTTCCTATAAAATATATGAAAATGCAAATCCACAACTGAAACAGTCGTATATGTGTGGAAATATTTCCAAAAATATAAAATATACCTGATATTTCCATAAAAATCCAGGTAACGTCTGAGACATTAATAAAATCCCTCCGTGTCATGTTTTCACAATGGTGCAAGATCCTCTGAAATCGTGTCTCCAGGTCTGGATTAATCCCAAAATCTGAGGAGTTCTACCCGACGCTGAGACACATCCCTGGTCAAATGTTTGTGAAAATCGGTCTGTAATATTTTGCATAATTCTGCTAAAAGACTGTTAAATGACGACAGAACCGATCACATAATCTCCCAGGTGGAGGTATCGAACCACCGCCTCAAACACGTCTATCATCTTTGAAAAGCTTGTCTGAATATTTATTGGTACTTTACTTTGGTACAGTTAATCTGTACATACCTGCATAGCTAATCCCAGGATGTGTACAGTGGGAACCTGAATTAGGCAGCAGGTCACCGAGCTGTGTTTTGTGGAGTGCAGCTCGTGTCTCTCTGTGGGGCATCCCGTGATACAGCTGTGGTAACCTTGACAACAGTGAGACCACTGGCAGTCAGGACTCCTCACAGCAGGCAGTCGTCAGGCTGCACTTCTGCTTCTTGTTTGACTGGAAAGTTTTGCAAAAAAGAAACCGATTTATTTCTCTCTTCCACCTGAGGTTTCAGGCGAGAATTAAAAAGTGTCAATCCGACATGAATATGCATTAACACGGTTCCCCCAGAGGCTGGAGGTACATTATTTTCCTGCAGGCTGATTTCTATGTCGAGCAGCGGCTGCGTGGAGCTGCGAGCAGCCGAACTTTCTGTTAATTCTCCGGACTTGTTCAGGAAACGTGCGGCCGCGGATCCTCCTATTAGCGGCGCCGCGCGGCGCGGAGATCCGCACGCTACTAGTTGAAGTGCTAACTAGGCGAGCATGACTAACTAGTTGTGGGTGAAATTATGGGATGCATCGTCATGGCAACAGACCAGACGTCACTATCTGGGCATGTGTGTTCCATTTTTGTCTTTCTTATTTTTCAGACTGGGAGACCTGGATAGAGATCAGTGGAATAAAAAAATATTTTTTATTTTTTTACTCTCGCGGAGAAAAGCTCCTCCAAAAAAGTAAATTTCAGAATTGAGCTGCGAATTTGTTTTGTTTTTTTTTTGGGTTGAAGAAAGAGACGCGGCCGCGGCGTCTGGAGGGTTAACTTTCTGTATTCTCAGCCTAAAAGGGGTTCGGGGGTGATGAGATAAAGATGCCGGGGTCGCTGAGTAATGAAGACGAGGGACAAGACGACATGGATTTTGAAGACGATATGCCAGGTGAGGGAAAGGGGGGAGGCGGGGTGTCCTTCACATTATTTTTGCGCCGTTACGCCTTGAATGCGGGGAAAAGGGCTTGTCCTGCGTTCCTGAGCCCGGAGAGGAGGGGGGGGCGCTGCAATAAGCACAGTCATGCCATTAGATTTTGCACGACCTAGTGTCTTTAAGGTGGGAACGTGTTGTCTGTGTTCGCCTCCGGCTGGATGTGAGGACATGATGAAACCCTGCTGCATGGCTTGTGAATGCTGCTTTTCTTCCTCCGGCTGCATGCGTGTGCAAGTGGATTGTTTTACCTTGCAAAGTCCAAAAAAACCACAAGTTTGGCTCAGAGAGCTTCTTTTCTTCTGAAACGTGCTGCTGTGTCCGTGAATGCTGCGACGGTCCGAGTCCTCAATCAACGCGAATGCGCTAATGTAGAAATGTACAGTGGCAGCATCCATGTTCATTTCTCTAACAGGCTGGCTGCTCCAGTCTCAGTATTTTCTAGCCCTGCATGGCCACGTGTCGGCTACAGTAAACAGTGTTTATCCAACGGGCTCCTGTGGCTCGGCCCTGTGCACTGCTGGTGACCCAGGACATGAGCATCCCCTCAGCTGGAGCTAATGCACCAACCGATGTGAACTATAACCCACATTCTTGACATGCAGCTCATCCTCCTTACAAGGTGGCTTTGTGCAAACAAATCTGTGCAGTGTTCCCTGAGGCCGGGGACGTGAAGCACTGTGCCAATCAAACCAGATGTAACTATTTTTTATAAGATGACCTTAATCAGTGACCTATAGAAACCAGATTAGAGCCATTCTGTGTTGTCTCCTGGCAGGTGTCCATGCAGTCAGTGATCCTGTTTCCTACCTGCTGACACCAGATTGTGCATCTGGTCAGTAAGAGATGCCCCAGTCAAAGTGTTTGGCCCACTGAAATACAATGAAACTTTTACTTTGATGTCTGTTAGCCTCGTTGGGCTCCTCTGCCTTTGCTAAACGTCATCGTACTCATATCTATGACATGTAGTAATAGCAGACTTTATTCATATAGCCCTTGTCATAAAAAGAAAAGGTACACTAGTCCCTTCTGTCATATGTAACTCAGCAGCTAGTTTTTGTGTAATCCTCTTGACAGACAGGCTCTCTGAGAGCGAAGACAATGGCCAAATCCAATGTAAAAAAATGCCGTTTTTGGTAATGTTTGATCGATCTGCTGCAGAATGTATCGGGTTCCTCCTCCGTTCACGCTACACCACTCAAACAAGTTTGGGGGAAATCGTCTGGTTAGTTTTTGCATAATCCTCTTAACAGACGGACCAACGCAGCAACAGCAAGAATGAAATCTGTGATGTTTGTCATGTGCAGCCTGCAAACGGCTTCCTTAAAATCAATATAAAACCCAGTTAAACCAGGTCTGTGTCTTGTCTGTAGCTGCGGTCTGCAGCTTTATTGTTGTATCCTAATGGGTTTATCCTAATGACCCCCTAACACCGTGTTCCCAGTTCAACCAGTGCAGTCGATAGATTCACGTGTTTTATTACCTCTGGACTCGCTCTGAGCATCAGATGGTTTCATGTCAAGGGCATGACTTACAAGATTAGACCGCTGATTGCCTCTCGCACTGCAACGTGGGAAAAGGTTCCTGGTTATTGCAAAAGGTTGAGTGTGGAAATCGGATGTTTCCAGCGGCGGACCGACCTCGCGTGTACGTCTCATAGAAGTCGTACAAGACGACGATGTTTGTTCTATTGTGGCTTTGCATCGGTTCATCGTGTCCGTGGTGCAGTTTCACTCCTTTTACATACATCTTGACCTTCTGAAGCTGGTGTTCTGCACCATCACTAACAAAGTGGTGATATCAATAACAGTCCTTGTAACTGGCTCTTCATTATTGACCATTTCATAAAGAAACCGGTATTTTTTCCTTGACAATACCTCACAAATCAATAAACCAGCGTAGCATTGTCGAAGAAAAAACACATCCAGCATGTGAAGGTGTGCAACAGGGACGGGAGGGTTGAGGAATCATCTCCTGTACGACTGCCAGCTGTAGCCTGGGGGGGGGACAGGGCCTCTGATGCGTCTTCCCAGCAGCCCCGTAGTTTGTCAAACACATACAGGAAAGGTTAGATTGATGATGGCAGGTTTGTTGTCCAGTTTGGAAACGGAAAACATGTAAGGTGGCCACCGACATGTCGAAGGGACTTTACGTAGTTGAGGGTTTTTATCGTGTGTGACATCATGATTGTATTTCTCACCATATCATGGACCATATTGTCTTCTGCGTGTCGTCGATCCTTCTGCTACGCTGCTGATGTGAGAAGCAGCTTCCAGGCAGTTTTATAATCTCAGCAGGCATCTAACGGGGTTACGAATCCAGGTCAGATTTTTCCCGTCACCGAGATGCTTGCATGCAATTAGAGGCAAAACAATGTCAAAGCGAGTCCTGAGGGGGACTCAGGACCCCCAAATAAATCTGTCCTAACACAGCCGTTATTTGTTACGGCACATAAAGTGTCCTAATTCCCTTTGTGTCAGTCGGCTGCTTCCACTGTCACAGATTGTTCCGACGTGTTTTCGGGTTTTAATTGTTTTTTTTTTCCTTCCTTCCCTTAAATTGAAAGATTATCATGGGCTTTTGTGTGCCTACAAATGTTATCCCCATTTGGAAAGGGGGGTCTATTTTTGGATCCCTCTCTGTGATAGTTGACACCATTTTATTCCTGCTGCGCGTGCACGTTGTCGATGCATGAGAGATGCTTCTTCTTCTTTTTTCTCTCTCTGTGTGTTTGCGGTGCAGCTCGGCCGTCTGTGTTACTGCACACATCATGAAGTTGTGCATAATGATGTTGATATTCGTCCTTTCATTGTATGTTGATGATGACACTGATTAGAAGTCTGTGGACGTCTTTGATCTAGAAGCATCTAATCAATAAGAAAACCTTTGTCTTTCCTGCTTCATGGAAAGTAACGCTGGGCAACGTCAAGTGGAAATTTCCACACGGGGGCCAACAGAAGAAGGTTAATGTCTTTTCCTGTAAACTCAAGCTTCCTCACTTGGGGATTGTTCGTGCATCTCCCCTGTAATGGGTCAGTCCGGTGGCCGAGCCCTTGCAGGAAGGTCAAAACTGTGTCTCTGCCACCCGTCCACACATTAGGACGGCTTGTTTGCCAAGTGGAGCTTTGGTCCTTTTTCCTATCAGAATGTGGTGCCAGGTCTCCCTGCGCCGCATGACTGAGCGACCTTCACCCCCTCCAACACCTGGCACCGCCTGGTCCCCTCACCAGGCGGAGGGATTATCATTCCCCCGGTGACTTTCCTTCAGGGGACTTCACAGGCCGTTTACTGCCGCGAGGGTTCACAGTGTTTTCAATGAGGTGCATTGCTGTCACACGGTGTTCGGACAGATGAATTATTGAGAGGGAGATTTGTTTCACATGTGCTTCGTCATGAATCAAAGTATTAGAGATTCAAATTGGACCTGAGGAAGGTCCAGTCAGACACATCATCTGTGAACATGAATGTCTGGACAGGATGTTGTACCTATGCTGGAAAAGTCAGGGGATCAGGGCAACAAACAGTTGTTTCTTCAGTCCGGACCGAAGCTCTTCCTCGGCCGTCCCTGGAGCCACGTTGCTCGTATGACCAGCTGACTCCATATTCAGATCAGCCACGACATTAAGCAGGTTTTGTGGGTCGTCCCTGGAATGTGATGGTTAGTTCTTCATCCGGTGACGCGGCTGCAGGTCATGTGTGCCCACGGCTCATTGATGATGATAAACCTTCAGGTTTGTCCCACCAAGAGCTATCTTAGCATATATTGTTGAAACAGTTCATGCTGACGATGTTAGGAGGTGTCAGGACGCCCATGCAGGTCCAGGTCCACCGCTTCAGGTTCCTGCAGTCGACACATGGGTGGTCTGTTGTGATGTATCGTGTTGTTGTCTTTTAGACAGCCGGGTGTGTGTGCGTCATGTACCCGGGGAAGAGACGGCACCAGGATGAACTAAGGGAAGAAGGCAAGCCACCGCAGGCAGTATGATGCTCTGGGCGATGTTCCGCTAGGGAGCCTCCGGTCCCGGCGTTCAGGTGGATGTTAACACCTGCCGCTTCATGGCAACGGTGTTCCTGGAAGGTTGTAGGAAAGAATGTATCAGGACTGGTTGAAGGAGCCTGACGGTCCCCCGACCTCAGGGTCAATCTGTGGGAAGATAAATGTCTTGGACAAACCTCGCATCTCCTCGGCTGCTAACGTCCAGCTGACAGAAACCTCAGGACGCCTTCGTCATCAAACCTCAGAAGAAAGGCGGACTGAGGGGACACACACATCATCCGTCACACGAGCCTGTTACCCCCAGTTAGCGCTAATGGTCAGACACCACACAGCGAGCCTGTTAGCGTCACTGATTAAAGCCTTAAAGCCACTGATGTGTACGTAACGTATGTGTGTGTGTGCAGGGAACCTCCTGCTAGCTTTGCTAAATAGAGGATAAGTGGTTGATGAGGTTTGTGTGTCTACTACACAGGAATCCCTCCTTCCTCCCCCCCTCCCCAAGTCTCTCACTCCAGCTACCCAGGGGAGTGGTAGACTGTTGGCAGATTGACTCTGATACATGTGCTGCATATTTCATGCCCTCCAGTCTGTCGGCGTGAGATGTAGCGAGCGAGGGAGACAGTTCGGAGACACAAAGGTAGAAGGAGATTGAGATCAAGCTTTACAGCGCCGATGCATCCTGTGTGTCTCCCTAATAGAGACGTATTGTTCGGGACTGTCTCCCTCCCTCGCTCACTCCTCTGTGACCCACTGTGGCGTCACTGAAGTCTGCTGTGCTCAGCAGTCAACATGTTTGTACACAGCAGCAACTTTCAGACGCTCCAGCTGACAGCCAGCAGCTGGTCGCTTTAGTCCCAGCAAGCATTAAGGCAGAAAATATGCTCAGTATACCTCAGTGGTCCTCGGGGGAGTTCCCATTTAGCAGCAGGGCAGACACGGCGTCTATTTGTTCCCTGACAGTTAGAGTTGATCCAGACTCACCGGTGCGTGATTAGGAGGTTTATTTTGCCGAGCGCTCCCGCTGGTCCGACATTGATTGACTTTTCGCCATTTTCAAAGTAAAGCGAGGCCGACTTGTTCTCATAACTGTTTAATCTCTTCGTCACCTCAGAGGAGCAGCTTAACTCCCCATCAACGTTTCTTCAGCCTGTGTGCGTTGTCCGATGTGTGTCTACACGCACACTGAAGGTTGTTGGTTGGGCTGTTGATTCGGGATGTGATCCAGCGTGATCTGGTGTTTACGAGCGCTGGTGCATCATGACGTCATGCATCCGCTGTGCTCTTGTTTCAGCTCAGGATGGAGGTCTACCTCCTGCTCGACGCAGTAGTTGCTCTTGAAGTTGCTTTCAGAATGTAACATTTAAAGAATTACACTGCTTTGTTTCCACTGGTACAGTTAACTGAACGAGCCCGAGCTGTGACCGTAACATGGAGACCAGGCAGCACACATCCTCCACCACCACATCCACGCCGAGGTCGGCCATGTTTGATACTGGTCGTCCTCACATTACTTCGTCCATAAAATGGAGTGTTTATGGGATCAGATCTAATACTTTGTAGTTGTTATTTAAACTTCATCACCTTCCATCAGTTCCCCAGTCCATCCCACTTCCTGCTGTTCTGTCCTGGACTTGTTAGAAAAGTTCATTATTTCTAACGTCTCTCTCCTCTCGTCGTCCGATAATATTAAAGGTCTCTGCAGAGGTGCCGTTACGTTTGGGGGCCACCTTGTTTGCATGTCACCGTGCAGAGAGGTTGAAGTAGAAGTACAAGAAGTATTTGGTTTAAATCATTTACTTTGTTACGGTTCTTAATCTGATCGGTTTATGAAAAGTTTTAGACGATGCGACTGATTGAAACCTGAATCAGTTTGATCAGGTGTTTCTATGGAGCTACATGATTCTGCTCATCATATCAGGGTTCATGTAAACCCACCTAATGAATGTCCCCCCCAACCCCCCAAACCCCCCAGTGTTAAAGTCTCGTTGTACTACAGAACATTTACATCTAAGCTGATAATGTTTTGTCTCTGTGTGTCCAGACGAGGATGACGAAGGCGAGCGCAACCCCGTCCCCCTCACGCCGCTGGACGTCTTCTTCTCCGACGACGACTCGCTCAAGCAGCAGAAGAAGAAGAAGCCCAAAAAGATGAAAGAGGGGAAAATGCCTAAAGTTAAGAAGAGGAAAAAGGAGGTAAGTTGTAATTCGTACTCGACACCATCTGTCCCGACCTCGGCCGCGTTAGCTTGGCAGGCGTGTTGGCTCCAGCTGCAGCCCACCTTCCTTCCTCGCTGCACCGAGCCTTCGTTCGTTTGATGTCTCTGGCAGGTCGGACCGCCTCGGTAATCTAACTGAGAGGCAGCGGACTGTCTCAGGCTTAGTGGAGGTTGGCAGCAGCGTCGCCGGCACTGCCAGTGGAAGCTGCAGGCACCGAGTGCCAGTGGACAGTGTAGGTTTGTGCCTGGTGTGATGGAGGACTGGAGATTAGACGCCAAGCGAGCGTCTCTTCTCTGGCCTGTTGCTTTACACATCCACACATACAACAGGTCAGAGGTTGGAAGACTTGTGATTGTGGTTTGTTAAAGGTTGAAGCCGTTCTTAAGGTTCCATCACTCAGCTATCATCACTCCCTCCGACTGGCGCCCGTTGGTTTCATTCAACCTGATCTCCATTAATTAACACACAAACACATCGAAGTTACAGGATGAGATTAATAAGATGAAGCTTCGCCGGCCGGACTGCAGTCAGGTGATCAAACGCCTCCATCCAACCCAGATCCGGATGTTTGTCCCCGTTAACTGCTGGTATTCCGGCCCCGTGTTCCCTGTGAGCTTCACGCCTGTATTGTATCAACAGCGTGGGTGACACAGCCAGGACGTTCCCCTCTGCTGGCTGCTGAGAGGAGCTTGGCCGGCCGTGCTGCCATCCAGCCTTTTGGCTGCCTGTGGTAAACACTGAGCTCTGGGTCTCACTGAGCTAATGTGGGGGGGGGGACTCCCTCTGACACTCTGCTCTCCTCTCTCACTCACAGACCCTGTTCTGTATTCCCTTCTTCCTCCGACTCCTCATCACCTCACTTCGCCCCCGATGCCGCCGCTTTTTTTACCGCCTCGGCGTCATAGGCTTTTCTTTTTTTTTCCTCTCCTCCCGTCTCTCGTTCCCTCCAGCCCTCCCACCGAAGAGCCGCTGCTGTAATTCACTTCCAATCACTCCCCAAAGGTTGGTGTCAGACAGGCGGCAAAAGTCAATTGGGGTCACTGTCAGAGCTGCTGGCGGGAGGAACAGTAGCCAGGCAGAGGCTGTCGTCTTTATTTAATCTGCAGCGAAGCTATGCAGACGTGCAGGGATAGTCTCTCCCAAAATACCACATCAACCGGGGTTTACAGGGGACCATGTCGCTTTAAGCTGCGTGTAGCTTTAATATATATCGCAGGAATACAGCTGGTGTGAGATGAGTGTCTTATTTTCTGTTAATTCAATCTCCTGTCTGGGAGTCAACTGTTGCTGATTCCTGCTGAGAGGAGAAAAAAAAAAGAAAAAGACGTTGCTGTTGCTTTTAAAAACCATAACGTTTCTCTTACAGCAGTGAACTGGATGTTATTGAATATCCATTTGATATATTCTGCGGCGTGCTCTGCATTCTCCCCCAAGCAGAGCCATTATAGGGAAGCGTCTAATTTGATTAGGTTATCAGCACTTATCTGATTTTCTTCCCTCTGAAAGTAGAGACACCCTCTTTGTTGCCGCCAGTGTCCTCCTCGCTCCCATGATGTGTGTCTAACATTGAACTCTGGGCCGCGTCGAGGCTGTTGCGCTGTTCTACTTTGCCTTTTTGCAGTTGCTCTCACCAGTGGTTCTGCTTCCTTGCTTTTCTCTCCTCCATCTCCACCTCCACTCCCATCCCCCATCCACAATCTTCCATTCACTCTCTCTCTCTCTCTCTCTCTCTCTCTCTCTCTCTCTCTCTCTCTCTCTCTCTCTCTCTCTCTCTCTCTCTCTCTCTCTCTCTCTCTCTCTCTCTCCTCTTCTTCTTATGCATAAATGAGATTTGTCTAGACTGATGCTGGAGCACTGGCTCTGCAACCACAGGCCGCTGCATAACAAGCTCGTTATGCAAACGCGTCTGATTGGATGGCGCCCTTCCATTAGCTGTTATAGAGTGTGTGTGTGTGTGTGTGTGTGTGCCTGGATGATGGTTGTGTTGGTGGTGTGTAGGGGGGGAGGGGGGCAGAGAGCAAGAAAGAAAGAAAGAGTGAGACAGAAAGGGGGGAGCTGGTAAGAGAGCAAGTGAAAGTGAAAAAAAATTATTTGGGGGGTGCGAGATGTAAAGCAGGGAAAGTGAGCCAAAATGAAGGCGATGGTGGTGGGGAGTTGGAAAGGGGGGGGGAGCTCTGAGAATGAGAGAAAACTAGGAAGAGAGAGAGAGAGAGAGCTGGAGCCAGACACTGCTCAAATTTGGTCACCATGGCAACACTGCCAGGCTGCTGGTAGGGTTGGCGGGTGCTGCGGCAATGTGAGCCTTTCCACTGCGCTACAGAGCAAAACGCCTGCAAGTCTCTCCACGGACGCACACAGGCCTGCTGAGCAACAGGCAGCGAGCGGAGCACAAAGCTGCTGTGCACTAATTCAGCCCGTAGCATGAGCACACACACACATTCTCACACACACACACACACACACATGCTGTAAACAGATTTAAAACAACATTAGAAGAAGACACATGCGTGCAAACGCCATCTTCAGATAAAGAAAGGCAACGTACACAAACACGTGACCACATACGCAAGCACACAAAGTGAAGGCTGCGTAATAAGAGCAACACCAGATACTTCTAACACACACACACACATGAATACACACACAGGCAAACCTTGAAGTGTACACACACGCAGAAACATACAAAGAAAACAGGACTAAAGAAACCGACTATAAAAGGAACGAATAAGAAGACGCATGCAGGCGAACGCGTCATCGTCAGATACAAAAGGAACATTGAGGAACATACGCAGATCAATACGTGCACAGACACACACAAAACACACACTGCACACACACAGCGAGAGCTGCATAATGAGATCGTTGTTACTCTCACACACACACACACACACACATAGTTTAATAAGTACACAGTGAATCTGTTTGACTGCACCTCTGTTGATCACACAAGCAGCACCTGCTAACTGTTAAATCCATATCAGCTTCCAGATGTCTGGTTGGAGTCTGTAGATCAGCTGTGATCGGCTGCACCGCCTCAGGTTCGCTGGTTCTTCTTTGGTTTGTTGAAACACGTTGTAGATGTGAGTGTGCCCCGGACCTGACGCCTCATCAGCTCCCTGCTAACTGTTGACACACACACACATATATATACAGTATATAATCATAGGGAGTATCATCTTAGTAAAGCAGAGACAGAATGATGTCATTTAATTTATGCATCACCATCAAGAGGAGGCTTCATCCAACATGCTGTGATGGTCCATGTGTGTGAGCTCTCATCTCAAACCCTGGTGAAGTGACGCCATGCTCAGGCGATGGATCGTCAGGGGAGACGGATCTCCTCCGGTGGTAGATTCTGTTGTGACACAGGAATCATCAGTCAGTAGAATATATTTGTTTGTTCGTGGGCTGTGAGTGAGATGAACCCGACATGTGCCGCCGCCGCCGCCTGCAGCCCTCAGACGATGTGCACTACCTGACGTGTGATGTGTCTCCGTCCACCAGCCTCAGGGAGGACTCCCGCCCAGGCTCGACAGCGACGTGGAGGAGACCTCGGAGGTGGAGGAGGAACGGGAACGTCCGGAAATAGGCTCGGAGAGCGAGAGCAGCGTGTACGGGCCGACCAAGAAGAAGAAGAAGAAACCGAAGGAGAAGAAAGAGAAGAAGCCCAGGAAAAAGAAGAGAGACGAGGAAGATGAGGACGATGACGACGACGATGGGAACACCAAGGTGAGTCCAGGCTCTCCCTTCTTCCGCTCTCCCCACTTTTCTCTCTCAACCCGACCGGTCGAGGCAGATGGACGCCCGTCCTGAGCCCAGTTCTGCTCGCGGTGTCTTTCATGTAACAAAAGGAAGTGCATGTTCTATATGACGGAGCTCTAGGATCATTTCTGTCATGATTGAGCGCTGCATAACTTGACTTCAGTAATGGGACATCATCTATTAGACATCATTTCAATGCTGCTCTGTACCATCTGTGTCTCCATAGGAACCCAAATCATCCGGCCAGCTGATGCAGGAGTGGGGCCTCGAGGACGTCCAGTACGGCTTCACGGAGGACGATTATAAAACCATCACTAACTACAAGGCCTTCAGCCAGTTCCTCAGGCAAGCCTCTAATTTTCAGTCTTTCAAGTCTTCATTTCTGTGGTTTGTCTCCCTCGTAGAGACGCTTCCAACGAAAGACTAGAGTGTGACGGGCGAACTCTTTTTGTTTGAGCTAGTAAGCGCTTCTGTTGGTATAAAGAGTCTGTCTCACCTGAGGCTGTCTGGCTCGGCTGAGGCTTTTGCTCAGACAAAAGTGGAGCACGAGCTCCTGCGGAGCCTCCTGTGAGGAGTCAGCTGCTCGCTGGATGCTGGTGACAGCTGGGAGGCTCAGGGATTCGGGGCTGTGACCCACTATCTTCCACAGGCCGGCGTGCCGAACCTCAAGCTGTTGCCTGACAAATCACAAACATGACATTCACACAGCAGAGCAGGGAGAACCCAACTTAAGGGGCGGGAGGGTGTCAGCGATTCAGGACCGAATCCCTGCAGTGCTGTGGGAAGTAGAAATTCCATCAACAGGAATAAAGTGTGACATAAAACTACTGCTGTTGTTGTGTTCTCTCCCACCGGCGCCACTCAGGCCTCTCATTGCCAAGAAGAACCCGAAGATTCCCATGTCGAAGATGATGACGGTGCTGGGGGCCAAGTGGCGAGAGTTCAGTGCCAACAACCCGTTCAAAGGCGCATCTGCCACCGCTGTAGCCGCCGCCGTAGCTGCCGCCGTGGAAACCGTTACCGTGGCGCAGCCGACTTCTCTCGGCAGCATCCTGCCAAGCGCTCAGCCGGGGCCGGTCAAAAAAGCCAAAACCAAAGAGGGAAAGGGTAAGTAAGGCCCTGTGATCTGTGAGGGGAACCTGGTGGTGAGCGTGACACCCGGTCAACCCCTCCGTGGTCTGAATCTGTGTGTCTCAGGGCCGGGAGTCAGAAAGAGAAGCAAGAGCGCGAAGGACGTGAAGAAGAAACCCAAGCCGAAGAAGACCAAATCGAAGTCAGGCCAAAGCGGGAAGAAGAAGAAAGCATCTTCGGTTTGTCTTCTGCTTTCATCTCAGCTTCTCCACCGCTGTTTATTTCCAGTGGAATCAAACCGACCTGACTGTTTACTTTGCCCGTGTTTTTTTTTTTTAAAGTTATATTTATATTTCAGTCCTGGTTGTAGCTCTGAGCTCTTCAGCATCTGTGTGTGCTTTTCCAGAGTGAGGAGGACTTCCTGGAGGAGTCAGACTTTGATGACATCAGCATCCACAGTGCCTCTGTGCTTTCTGATACCTCGGGGGCCGCCACCAAGAAAAAGGCCCGGCGTGGGCGGAAAAAAAGGAAAAGTATGTTTACTCTCTCCGCTCACCGAGCTCCGTGGTATGTTTTCCTTTCCTCCAGAATCCCAGTGAAAACCCCGGAGCACCCGACTGTTTGGTTTGATTACGAGTAATGAAATGTTTTCTGAAGGCAGATTGCCCTCACACACACTCGTTCACACTAAAGGCGGCTCGTGTTTACCAACCTAATGTAGATATTCTA